>JABUQX010085579.1:0-46518 GCA_015478945.1 Trachelipus rathkii
TTTATTACCTACTTTAATTTTGCTGCTTTACACACATTGTTACATCCGTGCCATCCTGATGCGTGATCTTATGTTAAACCTAAAAAATGTCCACTTCATTGAATGCAAAACAAAATCACAGGTTATAATTAGAAAGTTCATACCAAGAAGGGAGAGGTAGGTTTGTGATAAACGGTGGTCTGGAAACAAATAAGATTATGCTGGATGAGAACAAGGAAAGGAAGTGTAATAGAGTACCCTGCTTATTGTTACGCTGATGATATTGGTTTTTGTGGCGGTAAATCTGAACTCAAAAGTATTGAATGAATGAATTGGGTAAAGGGGGTTTTAGTAGGGTGTTTGTATTAAATGGAGGGGTTTGGTAGGTATATATATATATATAGTGTGTAAATGGGGGGGTTTGGGTAGGTATAGTGTGTTAATTGAGGGGTTTTATTTGAAAAGTAAAAATGCAGATATGAGTAAATGAGGGATTAGTGAGGAAAGTCCGTATATAGCGTTGTGAGATGCATAAATTGGATGGTGAGCAACAGAGGAATACAAAGTGTCAAGTAAGTTTACAGAAATATGAGTGTGGACGACGATTCCAATGTTATATGAAAGAGAACAAAACCGCATGAATATCAGATGTGTATATTTATGAGGTAGGTACAAATATGCGCACACACTCCGAAGGACAAGTAGCTGGAGTCGTAGCAACAACACAATTCTTGGTAAGAGGGTAAAATGGGACCTGAGAAGTCTAGGAGCTGCACTGAGGGTTTGCATGAAAAGGGTAAACTTGTTAACCCCGCACCTCGAGACAAAAAACGTAGTCCGCTAGCGCTCCTCCGCGACTTGATTCAGACGCATCAAACCTGCTATAATCGTGCAGTGTGTATCACCGCAATGTCTCCGAGAGCAACTATGCGTGTGTGACTCACTCAGCTAAGGTATAATGATTCTAGAGCGCAAATTTGTTCAGACTCACAAAAAGTTTATAAGAGATACTTTAAGAAGTAGTATGAGACATGTATGTTATGATGTGATAAGAATTGATAAAAATGAGTGAGAACGAACCTGTTCATATTAGATCTTATTGAGCTTATCTGTCCTTCGAAAATATTTTAATAAACGAGAGTGTATTGATATGGTATTATAAGTTATATCAAATAATGGAATATAGAATGGATAATATATTGAATAAGCGTACGGTTCCGCTATTAAAGCGAAAATATTCTTTTTTTTCTTTGAGAGATTTTTCCCAGTCGCGTACCAGGACTAATCCTCCTGCAAATCACCTCGTCAGGCTCACTCTACAGAATAGAGATTTCCAAGGGAGATCACCCATATAATTAAGCCTGGGTTTGAGTGGTGCTTTTTTGGTTGGCGCGAGGGAGAAGGAGATATTATGGTATAAGCCTAACAAGAAATTAAAAATTGCACTTTTTATTTAATCAACGCAGGAATGGGAGGGGTTTTTGCCGGAAGGAGAACTTGCCGTATGTTTTTGGTAGAAGGCGGAGAAAAAGAAAGGTGGGACTATTGGGACAGGTTTTTGGGAAGGTTTCAGGGCGGCAGGGGTTTTTATTATTGCAAGCAGGTTCTTGAGGGGGGAGGGGGGGGGTGATTAGGGGGTGGTGGGGCCTTGGCCCCCAGGGGGATGAAATCTTATGCCTCCAATCACCCAATATCCCCCACACGAATACTAAATTATTCGCACTAAAGTGGGACCGAGCAGCTGCAGAACTAGCGGAAGAGGCGTCGCTCAAATCTCCACTTATACATGTGTTATGGAAACGGCGAGAGTTTTTAGGACTCAATTCTGTCCTGCGGGCCTATATTGCTCGGCAGATAAGGGAATATGATTTCTGTCGCTTTTTTGGGTGAGGTGAGGGAGTGCTTGGTGTAGGTAATGTTAGTCCTCACTTCCAGCACGTCCATCTTGCATAAATGTTAAGGTCCTCCCCTAGATTGCAATCTTCTGCCGCTCTACCTTGCTGAATATATTTTGACCATCGGGCTGTCCACTTCCATAAGAAGGTCTAGTTTTAATTTCAAAAAAAATGCCGGAGAGCTCTCAACTTTCCTTTCGACTTAGGTCAAATGGGTTCCACCCATACGAAGGTCTATTTCGTCCTCAAGACTTTTAGTAGATAATCAACTTATCTATTGAAATATCCTTCCGTGCTTTTTTCGTACTCCTTGCATGAGTCGATGCTAATGGCTATCGTATCAGCTTCGGCTAGCTATAATATATATTTATTATATATATATCATGATATATTATATATATACTAGTATATATATATACATATATACTTATATATATATATATATATATTATCATACCGGTAACTACTACCATTATAACTATATATATATACTATATATATATATATATATATATATAATATATAATATATTATATATAATATATTATATACTACTATATATATATATATATATATATATATATATTACTATTTATATATATATATATATTGGTTTTTCACAATGTTGATACCTGCCTACGTTATTATAGTAATAATAAAATCTAACTATAGTTATAGATGAGGGGTAATTTAGTCCAATTTCAGTCTATCTACAAATCCAATTTAAATTGTTATTCCTATCTTAATATATGATGATCCGTTTGAAGGGAGAGGTTGAAGATATAATTGTTTTGAGAGAGTATTAATTATTGGAAGAAAAGCAATGAGAGTCTTAGAATAAAAAGTATAAGTTAAGTGAATAGATTACTTCAATTAATACAATTATAATTTCTTTATTATAAATAATACAGAAATTCTTATGTCGAAAGCAATAATAATAATATTACAGTTTCTTAAAAGGTGCGGATACAAAAGAGCGGAAACTTTTTTTGATCCGCACGTCAAGTTCGCGCTATTTCTGACGACAATTCGCACCTTATATATAATTCCGCTAGTCCGCACATTATTTGGTGGGGCTGATGTCTGGGTAGTGCGCGGCTCGGAGCGGAAACTAGCGATAAAGCGGACTAAAAAGAGCGAAGTATGGCCGAGTCACCTTCTAGATAATATAGAGTATTTTATTTATAATATATATATGGTTCTACATGTAATTACTAATATATATATGAATAACTAAAAATTATTGTAGTATAACTATAACTTATCATATTACTACCAGCGAAGAATGAGGAGTATATAAAAGTAAGAAAAAGGAAATTTTTAAAAATTATGAAATTATGATTTTAATTAAACAAGTAGTTATTAGATATACCATAGTTGTGAATAATTATGAAACATCAACCACTACGTAGAACCTCATGGTATAATGATATCGAGATAAGTATAAAACGTGCCTGTGTGCCCTTATGAGTATATATACTATAATACAAATATCTTTCTATCAAAAACGGACTTAGGATTATTAACAAAATTAGGAGGGACCATATAGAGAGTTATTTGTATACTGGTCGCTATAATAGAGTGGATGTGATATTATAGATATAATGTTTAGAGTAGGTATATATTTTAGGACAAGAGGAGGGAAAGAAAAAGAAAATAAATAAGTAAAATAAATAGGTTTATTACCACTGGCCAGCATAGACAGTGAAAAAAAGGTGCACGCGACGACATTACATTAACCAAAGTTCTATATATCAATATAACAAAACACAACCAACCTAAACACGAGCGAAAAGCGAATACATTGCTAGGAATCCTAGGGTAAAAAAATAAATTTTTATCCAAACATAACTTTTAAAAAAAACAAAACCAAAGAAAAAAAAAAAAAAAAAATCATATCGTCGGAACTACCAAATAAAAGCGAGAGAAGTGGAATTTTATGAGATAATAACACTTTTATTGGAATCCTATTAACAGAGGTGTGAGATAAGAGTTTAGAGTTACGTAAAATGTAAAAAAAAAAAAAAAAAAAAAAAATTAAAAGGCACATTTATCAATAAATTCTGGCTATAGTTTATTTGTGGTCGATGGGAGGGAGGTAGCCTTTGTGTACTAATAGTAGATAATCTCAGAATTTGATAATATATAATATGTTTAGAGAATGACAGATGGTCATTTCACAATTTGTAAAGGTAATACAGCGCAATTTAGGGGCTCGAAGCCGACGGGGGAACAAAGGGGGGAGACGTTGAATTATATTCCCACATACCCTACCTATAGTGGAGAAGGAGGCGGAGATGAGGATATTACCACTTCTAAGAAGGCTCTCGACTGCTGACTATTATACCCAATAAATACGCAAAGAGTCGAGGGAGTTAAACCGCGAGCGTATAGATAACCCATCACTGTCTAGGAGGGGAGAGGGGGAATTTGTAGATACCTACCCCGAGAGTTCTACTATTTCGAAAGTGAGCCGAGTATGACCTTATCGATTATATATCCGACTCCTTCCATACGAGGTGACGTGTATTAATCATCTTGAGGGGTATCTTTTATGTATAGAAAAAAAAAAAGGAAATATTTAATCTCTAAATAATTTTAAAACCAATAAAATAAACCAATTTAAAAATATGAATTTTCAATATTATTTTTTATTAATTGTTATTATATAATTATATAATATAATAATTAGAATGAAATTAATTAATAGTTTAGATTGATAAATATAGTATATATATATTTAATGATATTTAATATAATAAATTGGATTATATTAATTGATTTGACTTTATTCGTTAATATCCAATAAAGGTGGATTAAGCATAGCTGGCTTAACTTATTAATTTATTAATATTTCATAATTTATATATGAGGTGATAGGTTACACATTATATATATATATATATATATATATATATATAATATATTTACACAACACAATGAGAGTGTATATTCATATATAATAAGTCGATTGTAAGCAGCTTACATAGGATGAGTTTAGATTAGACTCGTGAATCTCAAGGGAAACCTATTATTGACACCCAACGAGCCGCCACTGATAACACAAGGGCAAATTATATTATTAGCTATTCAACAATTAAAGGTTCTTGAGTATGGCAATTATTAAGCCATTATTAAAGATTTCTTAGAGATATATATATAGATTAGGCATAGTAGTATTTAGACAATTGGGACTAATATATATATAATAGTTCATTTATGTGATATAATATATATATATAAATAGTTGTCTCATAAATATGTAAAGAACTCACAACTAATATAGTAATACTGTAAAAATAAGACTGTAATTAAAATTATAATATAAGAAAGGAGTCTTGAGATATATATATTACCTTTGGGACAATTATATAAATAAAGATATTAGAAAATATAGAATCGCATATATTACTCAGTAAAGAATTTATCACTAAGGAATTAAAAGTATATAATTGTGTAGTAGTATTATTACTGTTTAAAGATGGTTTATATTAATGATATATATATATATCAATATCAAATATATATAGAGGAATGTATGTAATAAGTATAAGAATTATATTACTCATCACTTATAACATAAATATGTCAAAGAAGTAGGGTTGATTAAATTGGACTGGATGACTATCAAGATAAGTAATGGTATTCCCCGGAGCATCATAGTATATGGAACGTGGGTAAAATGGTAATCTACCGTTAATATTAGGTTAGGGTTTAATTAATAAGGGTATAGTTTTGAGGGATTTTAGGTTTGGGTTAGGTTGTTAAGTTCTATATAGGTTAGTGTATTTAGGATTTCATAGGTTAGGTTACTCATATACTGTAGGTAATTCAAAAGAGATTTTAAAATATACTTTAACTCCTAATTAAATATTATTAGAAAAATAGAACGAATTTACACATAATCTATTTCGAGATTTTCTGGACTATCACTGGAGTCAACCACTTCATAACACTATAGTCTCAATTTTAGATATGTAAATTAATATATAATAATATATATATAATATAATTTTAATATGGGTTATATTTAATCTATAATATATCATATACTCAATTGATTTATGAATAATGAGTTTATTAAATTATATAAACTGTATAAACTGGAAAAATAGAAAGTAAAGTTTAAGATCATCCATAAACAACTAAATAAGTTTGACACCATATTTAATGTATATTATATATATAAAGTATATAGGTTCACAACATCAATATTTGCCAAATGTATTCATTACT
Source organism: Trachelipus rathkii (assembly GCA_015478945.1). Classification (NCBI taxonomy): domain Eukaryota; kingdom Metazoa; phylum Arthropoda; class Malacostraca; order Isopoda; family Trachelipodidae; genus Trachelipus; species Trachelipus rathkii. The sequence continues at coordinate 6,111 of JABUQX010085579.1, forward strand.
TACTCTTAGTTAATTTATAAATGTATCAAAATATAATTTAGTCACATTTAGGGAAAATTTATTTGGATGAATCAATAACATCATAGGTATTGCTTAAATCTAAATATGTCCGTTAAAAAAAAAGTGTGAAGCGCAATATAATATATATAAAGTAAATCTAATATATTTTGCATATAGAATATGTTTTATATTATATTAATATAATAATATATAATTAATATAATATATTATATTTTATTATATATATATATATATATTTAATATATATATATTATATATATAATATTTAATAGGTAGTAGTGACCTGAATTAAGTGGAATTAGTCGTATATGACCGGAAATATATACCGGATATATCCGGCTGGAGAAGTTATATAAAACCGTAATATAACCGGAATATCCGGTCGTAATATCCTGATATACAGTTCATGTATTATATATATATTATTAATTAATATATTTATAAATTAAATTATTATATATATTCATATATTAATTATTAATATATTAATTAATATATTATATAATATTATAATATAATTAATATAATATAATATATATATTATATTATAATAATATATATATATATATAATTAATATATATTATATTATATATATATTATCTATATTATATAATAATATATATATTAATATATACAGGGTGTCTCACGAGTTTTGTTACAGCGGTGTATATCTACCATATAGTATAGTTTAGGGAATGATTTAATATAAATAGTATTAGTTAAAATGTTATATAGAATTATATGTTTCAGTAATATATTATTTATTTAATATATGAAGATAGGATGGGATATATATTCTGCAAGATTTACCTCAGAATTTTTTGAACTATAATGCATTATCACTATTGAGATGTAAATGTAATTTAATAAAATATAATTTGAAATTTAATTAATTTTTATATAGGCTGCAAATTTATTCAGAAAGGGTGTTCAATTGGAGCTAAATGGGCAATTGTATGAGGCAATTCTTCTACGTATCTATACTCGATATATTTATATTATTTTGATAACTGAGTTATTGTTCATTTTGTGCTAATTTACTCAAATATTTAATCGACTGATCACTGTTCTACACTATAAAAATATATCTAATATATATAACAATAGTATTTAAAACGTGAGAATGTAGAGAAAAGAATTTGAAAGAAAAGAATGTTTTAAATTACAAAGACAAGTAATCATGAAATACTAATGCATGGCTTATAATTAATATATATTTGAACTGCTATTTAATAATAGTATGTTATGTTATATTAAGTATATTATACCTAATTATATAACATTTTATATCACTCTATATTGAATATTATTTTACATTCCTTATGCTATATAGTTGAATTGTTGCTAATCAAGAGAATTCTGAACCGCACTGTAGCCGCGTCCATCTGATTCCATACACTATAATATTAAATAGTACTAAAGGGTTATAATATTAAATATACTGATGTTGTATATATATCTATATATAACCGTACGCCGTTAATTTATATACATACATATTATATATGATATATATATATAATAGCTATGAACATATTAACATATAGCTTATTACATACCTACTATACTATTTATCTGGCATCATAGGATTTAATATTTTTATCTAAATTATAGCTACTATAATAGATAACTTCTAACGGAACAGCTAGTAGTAGGTTTTGCTTTCCTATACCAGATATTTTACTCAATATTTATAGAGTCTTATGATAGTTATTCGCATATACGTAGCTAGCAATACATATATGATATATATTTATATCGGGAGAGAGTGTGATAATGGTGGAATCCGTTGAATGATTAGGTTTAGGGCGTTATAATGTGTAGGTTTTAAGTGTGTGGGTTAGGTAGTTTGTCTGGTCAAGTTAGGCTTAAGGTTGGAGCACTTAGTTTACGGTCTAAGGTTCATAGAAATTTATTAGATGTATTTACCCATGAAAAACTTATTAAAATAACGATACATCAATTAATTGATTGTACAGCTCCTGAGGTGCCACCACGGGTTTATAATAGCCCAATCATATATTAGTGTTTATATTAACAGTTACGGGGTAGTAGTGTATACGGGCCCGGTGACTAACTAATGATGATATATGATAGTATACCATAATTTCGTGAGATTCTTTGTCACTCACCCTGAGCAGTCTGTTGCTATAGGTGATATATCGGTCAGTTAACTTATATATAAATAGTATATAGCTGGTATACAATATTATGTTAGCGTAGGACCTACTACCTATCATAGTATATTGAGTCATATATATTATATAATATTTCTTGTTTTATATGTATCTTATTTACTACAGTATAGTAATTACAATACTTATCATATATTACTCATAGTATATAGAGTATATATATCACATACAGGACAAGTATATGCAGGCATATGCATCAGGTCCCGTTAGTTCTATATGTTACTAACACTTTCTATCACTCGATAGCCGTTATACGGCTACTCTTCACTCTTGGGTATCATATATATACACCTCACTCAATCACTACTCATTATTAGCTGCGTATGCGTACCTATATTTGTGCTACGAAGTGCCTGTTTCTATCATATATATGGTAGGGTATTTGTATTACTCTCTATGAGTCACCATAACTTATCTCATGCTACTGATCCTACTGTTATATATTATTATAATATTATCCGTTTATTTATGATCTACGTCATGTGAGCGCTTATACATTATATATACGGTTTACTATATAAAGCTACTTTTCTACTACTACACTATCATACAGTCTCGAGGTACATTACATTATTTGAAGGTACTGATATTAACTACTATCACCATTGCAAGACAATCAACGTAGTACATATATTATGCACCAGCCGACCTTATTATTAGGTCTTTATATACTAACCAATATAATATTGTATCAAATAATACCAAATTAGTACTAACCACTGTTTATGGCCTTTTAATATTAAATGGATAAATATAACTAATATATGTGTATATAATTAGTATAACCGCATTATACTATATACTGATCTGAGTGATTAAATATGGTATTAAATATATCCTTACTCACGTAAATATATATATATATATTATACTACCACGTATATACTCACTAGACTATATAATACTACTTACTCACCTAGTATACACATACTATAGCATATTTATATATATAGATGATTGGATTTTCATGGGTGTATCGCAGACGTCAGTTCGACGTCGATGTTAAGTATAGATAATATACTCACCTACTAGTATCCCACTATATACTATTACTAATCACGTATTATATAATTATAGATTAATATATGTATAAATAATAGGGGTAGATTATTGACTACTACATTTACGCCTTATATATATACGTACTTATGTCACGTGTACTATTAGTAATATAACTCTACTATATAATAATATGTCCACTTAAATGGAATCATATATATCATAGTAGCGGTCGTATTCGAATATATGTATGTAGTATTAATATACGTTTTTGATCCTATTATATAATTCTATGAGCTCACATTATATAACAGTACTATATCGTAGGCTATATATATCTTAGTTTTATTGAGTCACTAGTATTTACTGTTAATATCAAATTCCATATCTACTACTTACACCACTATTGATATACTATAGTATTATACTTTTTGTGAGTTACCTATAGCTAAGTTAAACTCATGGTCTCCTATATAGTATGATCTATATATATTATATATTATCTACATATAATAGTATATTATCAGGCTATATGATATTACATAATAATATATCTGAACTCTACGAGCAGCGCCACTGATAACATAGTTATATATTATGTTTATATTCCCCTGTATATAATATATATTATACTCTATTATTATTACAGTACTATACTACACTTTAATTATTGTCACGTAGTTCTTACCACTTACAATTCTATTGTTGAGACTTTCGACATCAGCTCCTACTGTGAGCACAATTCTTTGATTATAAGACTTCCTATCCTATATATTTTATATACTATATATTCTTTTCATAGCCCTAATTTTAGCTAATTTACTATATACTAACACCAGTACTAGCCTTGTATATATCTTATTATCTTTATTTATATATATATCCTATTCTTACTTAGTTATTTTCAAGTAAACAATTATTATATACGCTCATTATTATATATATTATCATACTATATCATACTATAATACTATACTATATACTATACTATTGTTACATCTAATTTAATTTCATATATCTTATATTATCCTATTGTTATTATTAGTTACTATATATATATATATACTATATATATATATCTATCGAGAGGTGGCTATTTATTATATATTTCGGTATACAACTATATTATAAACTATATTGAGCATATACAAGAGCTACTCGTATGGAAATTTTTATAAGTTTGGGATATTCACCGTTACATATTAGGTTTAGGCGTTATATTTAGGTTAAAGATTTGGTATACGCAGCCATTACGTTCTTGGTTTGGTTCAGTTACACTGTTTACGGTTGGGGCTTGAGGCGCTTAGATTAGGTTAAGGCCTAAACAAAATTTAATGTTCATTACCCTCTATCATATTATAAATGAGATGCATACACATTATTATTGATTTTCGCTTCCTTTGGAGTCAACCCACTACTTACCAATAAGCCATATACCTATTATTCTCAACTTACCCCTTTTATTCCCGGACATATCGCTAATGTTTGCGCGCTAGAGGTTATTTCGGGTATATGGAGGCGGCTAGAGTGACGCCGACACTCACCACACGTATTACCCTACATAGTATATCTCTACCTTCATCCTACTTCACTATTACCATTTACTCTAATTAGACTATATTACTAATTCATTTTATATTACTCAAATAATTTATTATTACTAATTCCTTACAATAACCTTACTATATACTACGATATATAGGTATTATATAATACGAGTATGGTATAAAATTAACTAATACTACTATATAAATATATATTAGTATATATATAATATATATATATATATACATACTTACGTTAGGAGTACCTACTCACTTACTATATACTATGTATTAATATATTATTATATTAATATTATATATATATTACTATATTATCTATATATATATTACTATATATTATAATTTATATATATATATATATATATATTTATATATATATATATATATATATATATTACTATACATCATATTACTATACATATTATATTAATTATACTTATTATATTATTAACTATATTATATTATATATTATATTCATATATTATATATATACATTATATACATTATATATTTTATATATCTAATTACTATATATATAAATATACTATAGTATAATATTCTATGATAGTAGAGTATATTATATATATGTAGGGTGAAGTGTGGTCCGACTATATATATAAACTTATATTTTATAATCAGTATATATATATTAGCATAACTACTTTATTATCACGTATCACTATATATAGCGTGATAATGATCATATATAATATATATATACTCACCTATTTCTTTTAGAATACTATGTATATATATAGTATAATATATGTAATCTCTATAAAAAAAAATAATTCCTTTTTCTTTCTTTCCTTCAACCTTCCTCTTTGCCCCAAGATTGCGGGTAAGGTGCTGTACAAGCAAGCATCATAAAAGAAAAGCAGTAGGAGAGAGCATGACAAACGTCGAAAAGAAAGCGCAGCCTTACCCCCCCTCTGTACTATTAATTAGTGAAGATAGCTCGTCACAGACAGAAAATTCCACCTAGAAGCATCATGGGAGCGTTGGTTTCATTGGCATTGTCGACGTGACCCGTCAACTTTATTGGTAAATCGGTCAATGTAAGGGGTTCATCCCCTGGCCCAGGTGGGCCACAACCATGCCCATACAAAAACCCCGCCATTTCTCTTTCATTCTATGGCGGATGCACCTTTATTCTCGCTTCTCCCAAGCTCTCATTTCTCTTCGTCCTTACAGACATTCGTTGCACCGACTAAATCCACTTTCTCTTCGTGTCTCTTCCAGCCTGGTACGGTTCCCAAGTCACAACTTCACACACTATACATCCGCTTTAACCAACCTATCTATCATTCATTCCTTTCCACATTTGACTTCACACCAATCTCACATACTTTTCATTTATTCTTCTCATTTTACCCCTTTTCTTCACACCACACCACTCTCTATTACGTTCATTTCCTCTGCTGGTACAATTTCTTCTTCTACACCTGCACATTTTCCCTAAGGATGTCCATCTGAACACATTTAAAACTTTAGATCTATACTTCTTACTTCAGACCCCATACTCTCACTACCATACAATAACACAGGTAACAAAACATACCCTTTCCAGTGGTAAGGCAAAACCCTAGCAACACTCAAGACTTAGTCCCTTTGCATTCACAACCGATTTATAGGCAGCCAAGCCCCTTCCTGCCATTCTTACAACTTTCGCTAGCTACACTCTGCATCGATTCCGTTCCCTTCTCATGCCAACATATACCTTTTTCTAAATATGGGTTAAACTCATGACACTTTGTTTCTAGCTGCTCCTGGCGGAGGTAACTAACATAACTCACATCTGAAGGAGTGTCCTCTCACTCAACAAACCATAAACCTTACTCTTATCACACGTATTACATATTCAGCACGCCTCCTTATCAACAAACAACCCTGGCCAAATCTCTCTATTCAATTACCTCTCAAACTCTTCTTCAGATTCTGTCCAACATAGATACATGAACCAAATCATCCGCTATTTATGAATTTAGGTTAGGGCACCCTCCACTAAAATCCTCCATTCTCCACCAATTCTACAAACATATTTCTGCATCCCCACTCTTCTAAATTCTTTTATAAACCCTATCAAATATTTAACAAATTTGAATAACCATTAAGGAGACTATAACACAACCCTTCCGTTTTTCTTACTCCGCTATTATCCTTAACCAATCACCCAATTGATCATCCATTTATTCTTACACACGCTTCACTAATCGTCATACATACTTTTTGATTCCATTCAGTTATAGTCTACGCTTACAAGCCAACACCATATATCGCTACACCTGCCATAACGCTTCCCTATTAACTCTATCATTTGCCTGTTGCAAATCCATTAAAACCTAAATATAATTATATTTCTCTTTCTTTGTAATTTTTCTCAATCATTTGTTCAAATGTAAAGATTTGATCCATTCACTCCTCTACCACTTCCTAACGCAGAGCTCTTGGTTCTCACCAATGTGAGTTCCCCTCCAGATCATGCACGCACTCTTTCGACCAAAATACCAGCATATACCTTCCATACAACACTTCAATAATTTAATTCCCCTATAATTTCTACAGTTGACCCTATTAAATCTCCCTTACCCTATAATACAAGGGTAATGTATTATCCATTGGCTCTCCTACCCAATCCCTTGGAACTTATAAACCCTCCATACATTAAAGCTTATTACACAAACTTCCAAATCGCTCATCACCTATCTCGCTTCCGCCTCTTATTTCATGTTACTAGTAAATTTCATCTATACCTGCAGATTTTACCATTCTTCAACTTTCTCACCCTCCCCATTACCATCTTTACTTATATAATCTTCTGATCCCCAATATATAACCTATCCTTTCTTGCATACCTCAAATATCCGCACATCATTCACTTAACACTTCATTCATTACTGTATAAGTAGTAGGTAAGGGCTTTCCGTTCTGGTTGGGTCAATTTGTACCACAGCGTCAGGAACCTAACTCTGAAGGCCATTTTTTTTGCTTTTTGAGCCCAATTTTAATTACTCTGCCTTGACCTTTTTGTTGGGCCTTTAGACCTTTTTTTGGGTCTTGACCTTTTTTGAGCCCAATTTTTACCTGCCCTTGACCTTTTTGGGCCTTGGACCTTTTTTGGGTTCCTTTACCTTTTTTTTCGCCGCAACCCTTTGGTCTTCCATGGGTCATTTTTGGCCCACTGGTATTTTTTTTGCGAAACCATTATATTTTTGAGAACTTCCTAATTTTTGAGAATCCCTAATTTTTTGAGAACCCTAATTTTTATTGAGCGACATCCTATTTTTTTGGCAACCGATTTTTGGCCAACCCTCTTCGAAGAAGGGTGCGCTCAGATGGAGGCGAAGCCTCACTCGATACGTTTGCCCCCTATTTTATGCCCCCTCACTATATTTTTTTCGACCGTGGGTCATTTTTGCCCACGGTAGATTTTTGTCCTTCCTTTAGGGTCTGGGTCATTTTTGCCCACGGTATTTTTGGCTACCCTTTGGTCTTCCATGGGTCAATTTTGTCCGCACGGTAATTTTTAGCTACCCTTTGTCTTCCATTGGGTCTCAATTTTGGCCCAGGGTAATTTTTGGCTACCCTTTGTCTTTTCCATGGGTCATGTTTTGGCACCACGCAATTATTTTGCTTACCCTTTGGGTCTTCCCATGGGTCATTTTTTGGCCCACGTAAATTTTTTGGCTACCCTTTGGGCTTCCAGGGGTCAATTTTGGCACACCCTAATTTCTAATTTTCGACCAACCTTTGGTCTTCCTTGGGTCAATTTTGACCGCACCCTAATTTTTTTCGACCAGCCTTTGGTCTTCCATGGGTCATTTTTGCCCACGGTAATTTTTTGATCTTCCTTTATGGGCCTAGCGTATTTTTTGATGTCTTTACCTTGTTGACCATGATATTTCGGACATTACCTTGCCATATACCATGGGGTCAATTTTGGCCCCCGCCAATTTTCTGGCCACTCGTGCCCTCCCACCCTTCACATATTTCGTTCCTAACGTGAACGCATTTATGGATCTATCCTAACTTCATTTCCATCCGCGGACACACACACACACACACACCATTCACACATACACACCATTTACTTACACATGACAGATATACTTACACTACACACAGATTTACTTACACACAAACAGATTTACTTACACACAACAACACACACACACCTCAGATTTACTTAACACTTACACTTATTACAACACAGTACACTAATGTCACTTATACATACATTCACTATGGACAGTATAACACACCTATGACACTTATAAGCAACTTACACGCCTCCAAATAGACCTTACATTAAAACCATATACAACTTAACACTCACACCCACAGCAGATATCCTTACGTTTACACTCACAACAACTTGATATTTGATGTCTCAACTTTGATGCCTCAGCCATTATTAATGCCTCAACTTGTGATGCCTCAAGTATTATTGCATCAGCATTGATGCCTCAACTTTGAAGGTTCATCTTTGTTGACTCACCTTTGATGACGTCATCTTTGATACCATCTATTTTGAATGATTCATCTTTGATGAAATCATCTTTGTTGGCTCCATCTCTACCCCTACACCATAAACAGAGTTATATTAAGTCTCCCCTTAGATCATAAGCTAACCGCCAGGTCGCAGCATGATCCCTCCGCGCGAAGGCCCACGACCCCGCACCCGCAGGTGCGTTCCGCCGCGTTCCCGCCGCCGCGGTGCGCCGCAGGCGCATATTTCCCGACGTAACCAGCCGCCGCGTGCTGCCCCGCAGGCGGCAATATTTTCCGTGTAACCGCCGCCGCGTGCGTCCGCGACGCAAAATTCCCGCGCGAACATGACAAATATGATATCAATGTAAACTATTCAAAGAATTTCTTTACCCAAATAATTACATGAGTCATTCATTTTTTAACTCTAACAATTGTAACGAAGATTTTATTAAAAACATATTACCTTTACATAAACCTTAAAGCAGTAAATCAGTTAAATCAATAGAGGTGTTATTACCTAACACCTAGGGGATTAGTATGCTTTTGTTTTACTGCTTTACTGCTTTAACTCTCTGCTTTACTGCTTTAACTCTCTGCTTTACTGCTTTAACTCCCTGCTTTACATACCTTAAAGCAGTAAATCAGTAAATCAATAGAGGTGTTGACCTAATGGGATTAGTATGCTTTTGTTTTAACTGCCCCTTTTAAACCCTGCTTTAACTTATCTGCTTTAACTGCTTTTAACTCTCTGTCTTTAACGTTTTAACTTTCTGCTTTACTTTTACTCATATATTTATTAACATTATGTTTTTTATTTTGTTTTAATACTTTTTATTTATTTTTATTATTATTATTTTATTTTTATTTTTGTTTTAATACTTTTTATTATTTTTATTTTGTTTTAATACTTTTTATTTAAAAATTTGTATGTAAGAAAAATACACATAGTGTATATAAAACATTTTCAATAAAATTGTACGAAATTTTATAAAAACATTCATACTTTACTGCTTTACAGCTTTAATTATTCTCATTATTCATTATTCACTTAACGAGTATGGATGTGGAGAAATTTACGTTCCGAAGTCCGGCTACAGCATGTTCTTGTAGCAGACCATACAGGCATAAAAAAAGCTTTGTTATTTTGTTTGTAAATGCGAAGGAAATGGAGATTTTTGGACAAACCCCCCTTTAAAAATAATATGGTGTTATTATGTTTGCTTTGGAAAAATTTAAAGATATAAAGATGATATGACTCAATTTCATGAAGGCATATACTATATTAAGATCATTGGACAATATACACGGTCACAAAAATTATTGTATTAGATGATTTAATCCACAAATTGAATTTGAAATAGCAGAAGCGTTCACAGTTTATTCCTCACCATCCTAATATCTCTGTGTTTTTTCATAAACAGCAGAATATCTTTCCATTCAAAAGCAAGATATGCGAAGTGTTGTCTTTAAAACACAAGCAGTAATTTACTAATTGTTTGGCCAAGAGAATGAGACATGAAGTAAAATTAATGTTTGGCAACCTCAAATGTTTCCCCCCTTCAAAGGTAAAGAGTTCTAAAGTAATATAAAGGTTACTTCGATCCTCCTACGGTTTATTTGATTGTGGTGAACTTTTACCCCAAAAACACGTATTTTCGCACAGAAGTGTTCTTCGTACCAACATTCTTTCCGTAATAAGATAGAAACTGTATAAACATACTGAATATGAGTGCTTCTAGTTGTATAAAGTATTTACTTCTTTATATAAGAGATTAAAACATGAAGACTTCTGAAAACCTACCTAATTTGAGGATGAGAATTTCATCCAATGTGTATGTGAAGTCTGTTTAAATGTTTATAAAAAAGGAAAGTTCCTTTAAACAGACCTCGGAAGGTAAAGCTACGTCGATATGATCAAAATCTTCATTAAAATACTCTCCTTCAATATAAAAAATCTGAAGAATAAAAGAGAAGTTACTTTTACAGCGAGGAAGGAAGTTGTATGTATTCCTACCGGATTAGCTCTTCTCAGTTATAGCTTCCACTAATAACTAGAGTGGTTCTGGCACTAATTTAATAGAAGAAGGGTTGCTGATCTTATCCATTATGAATGGGTATGAGAAAAATAAGTATAATTAACAGTATCAGCATCTGTAAGAATCATTTTCAGACGATTCATCTAGTTCCACAATCATCAATATAGCCAGTTATTGCCAATTCCGCGTCAGCAAAACCACAATCCAGACCTTATATAATCTGCAGTATATTATGCATTCCTAATGCATTGACATTAACAACCTCTTTCAACATCATGATCACAGCTACCACCCCATCAGAAATCCTTATATTTGTGAACGATTCATGTATCTTTTTCAGCAGCCTCTACCCTCATGTTTATATGATCCTCCAAAGTTGAACAGCTACCCAATACGAAAAAGAAGTGTTACAGATATTTAGTTAAATTCGACATTAACATTCATGAGAAACGCATTTCTTATTAACCTTATTTAGAGCCATTGACAAAACAATTGATGATCAAAGACTTCAGCCCTCATCCTCCTACGTATTCCGCTAAAACCGATAATGTAGTATACCTAATGAAGTAACAATTGAAGTGAAAAATGAGATTATATTATAAAAATATCCTGGGAGAGAGCTTACCAAATAATTGTCTTAAAGTTCAAGAGCTTTATTATAATTATTTTAAAAGAACAATTTCTTTGTAATGAAGCAGGAACTGAGTCGTGTATATTGCCGTAGTATGAAATATTAAAGGCGGTCAATATTGTGGATTTGAAGTAGCTTGATCTCTCCTCGTAACTGGAAGAAGGTCCCTGTATTAAGGATGGAATGAGATCAAACAAACTTCAGGATCACTATTAATTTCTCCCCATGAAGTTTAATCATTAAATACACGGAACGATTAGCAGACTGTAATAATTATCCCATTGACGGCAAGCGACTCGTGATTCAGTCCATCAGGCACTTCTTACGCATATCTTAGAGGTAAATTTTAATACGTTTGTTCAACCGGAGAGGACGATTATAAGAAAATACTTATAATATATCTACTTTCTCATTCTTGGATTAAATGAGTTATTTATTGTATTATGCATTATATATATTTTTTTATTTTAGTTGTATACTTTTATTTAATATGTATAATATTTGTTTATTTTTTTATAAATTTCGTTTTTTTCTTTTTTTTTTCTTTTATTAACCCTTTGCTTTTCCTGTTCCTTATATCTACATTGTTTTGGTTACAATAATATATATATTATTAGTATATATTTACATATATATATATATATATACTTGATATATATATATTATTATATATATATATATATATATATTAGTTATTATAATATTATATTATTACTTATTATTTATATTATATATATAATGCTTACACGTGTGTCAGTAGACAACAGGGAGGGCCGGAAGGAGGTAGTTTGATATTATACATTATCTTTTCTATCTGAGGGGAGTCCAAATACAGTTTTTGGGGGTTTCACTAGGTTTTCTTTAAGGTATCCTAATATTGAGAAAAAGAGTTAAAAATGCATATTTAGAAAGGTGATAGAATTGCATTTCTCTACATAAACCTGGTTAAGAAAAAATTTCCTACTAGGAAATTCCTATATTCTTTCACAGTCTCGACTAAGCATTATGGCAGTTTAAGGTAATTTTATCTCGTAAAATTGATTTAAATTACAGCTCTTACAATGTAAGGGTTCTAAAATACATATACTTTTACAATTGTACGTTATTTTTCTCGTATACTTGTGGTTGAAGCCATAAATAAGATAAAAGATCAGTTACAAGTTGCAGCTGCAGTATAAATTCTATGAAATTATAGAAGTGATGAGAGGAAACATACACTAAATCATTTTGGACAGATTCCAGGAATGGAGTTTCAAGGGGCGTAGAGTTTCAGGGAAGCTGCCTCTGGGAGGTAAATGGTAAAGCTATTAAACAATACATTTTTTCCGTAACAAAGCGGCAATAGTTTGAAAAAGAGTCCAACGTACTATTAAAGAACGCTTGCATAGGTATTTTACTAAAATGAATACTTTAACATATAATTGATAATCTGGACGATTTGGCTTATTCTTATAACAGATATCTTACCATAGAACTATAAAGTCAACTCCTTTAGAAATTCAAAAACTAGAGGCCGTAGAAACCATCTCAACATGAAAAAGAAAACAAAATAAAAGATAATTCAGGAATAAAGGTAAACGATTATGTAAGAATATCTCGAACAGAAGAAAGATTCAGAAAAGGATACGAAGCCGGATGGACTACAGAAGTTTTTAAAGTTCACAATATCCGTCCATTCCGTAGTGATAGTCGTGATAGTTTAAAGCTATAATTACCTGGAAGATTTAGATGGTGAAAAATAAAAGGGTGGATTTTATAAACAGGAAATCCAAAAAGTAAGGTTCATCCTGTAACTCATGAATATAAAATTGAAAAAATATTAGCTACGAGAGGAAAAGGAAAAAATAAAACAGTATCTGGTGACATGGAGGCTTTATTATAACAGCGTAATATATAATATAAACAGCAAGTGAAGTTTTAAGAATATTAATCCAGTTGTCATTAATAAATCAATGGAAGAGTGGTAGATGCAATTTTATATAACCTCCCGTCTCTTCAGCCTTCCTTAGATTTACATCCCGATAATAGAACTCTCGGATTTTAGACTCAAACTGTGTTAAGAAATCCTATACAACTGAAGAGAGGCCATAACGAGTAGTGGGATTATGTGCAAATGATATTAAAAGTACGGACATTAAGAATTTACCTCACTAATTCTTCTGATGTTGGTGTATACAGAAGTGGTAGAATGGTGGTTGAAAACTTATTACAAGTGAAAGATAACTTACTCGTGGATATCTGCCTAGGTCCAGATTGGTACAAAAGAATACTTTTTTTGAAGAATTTACTTTGCGACGTGTCATATTTAAATCGGTGCCCTCTAATTTTTAGTCATTTAAACAGTTTTCTCTCTTTGAATATGAAGTAATTATGTGGTAAGGACTATTGTATACAAACTGAAATGCGTACCTATGAAGATAAAGTATAATATCTTATAAGTTCAAAGTAAAGTGTAACCTACAGGGAGCGTGAATGTTTTTCTCAGACGTTTCGCTCATGGCAGCGTAAACATATTCGTAGACGTGATGGCTGAGAATTTTGGATATAACTTCATGATATCCCCTACTAATGTTGAAGAGTGGGTTTATAGAGCTTATCTGTGGAGAATAAACCGGCATGAACTCCACAATGAATTAAAAGAATGAAGCAGATCGAGTACTGCATTATAGACATTACCCTCCATCTTCCGAGATGCTCAATCATCCAGGTATGGCTTATGTATATACATAATATAATATTGATCTCAATATGTAGGTAATAACTAAGCCTCCTTTATTAAGAGTGAGGTAGATATTTTTCGGCCAAGAGAGAGTAAAGTTTATAAAACAATACGGTCCGTGGTAAATGTTCTTATCTACCTCTGAATAATCAAGATTTTCTGACTACTCTGTACCGAGATGCATATAAACTGAGGAAAGATGGTAGGATGAGGAACATCCTTTCCCCTTTAATGCATACGGCGCATTGTTTATGAGCCAAAGTTCATATTAGAAAGAAGCAGATGCAGTAATTAACAAGCATAATGTAATAGGGGAGAGAGGAGAATGGGTAGCTAAAAGGAGTAATCGACTTGATTGTCTTTCTCGGTTTCATTCATTCGGCAAGACCTTACACATTGCTTGACATCTCTTCTATATCGTGTCAAGAATATGATCGGTACATTAAGAAAAGAGTATATTCGCTGTCAATGAACTCGTCGCACCGAGTATGAAAGCTGCGTATTCCAGGGAATCAAAAACTGTCAGAGGGGCGGGTATGGACGAGTCGTTCATGTGATGAGAAGTTTTTTGCTAAAGCAAGTCTGATTGGACGACATTTGCAAGTTAGGCCCGTCGAGTAGTCACTGTGTTTGTCAGGAAACGGGCGTTGAGCTGGGGGCAATATATGATGGTAAACAGTCATCTGAGATAATGGGACTACTCAAGAACAAGTGTTTGCTCGATATCTATGTTACTTTGAACGCACTCAATCTATATTATTAGGGCGGGCAAGGGAAATGAATATCCCTCGTACAGCATGTAAAAAGAAGTATAGCCGCGATGTTCAGATAGATGTTTGGAATGATGTTAAGCGTAAAATAAGACGTAAAATGTCAGAACAAGGTCGAGGGATCAAGAAGATTTGTCATAAAGAAAAAAGACTAATAAATGTGAAAAAGACTTAAAGAAAAAATGTATTGATGTATTTGCTATTAAATTACTAACTGATAACTTTTTACGTGTGGTGTATATAAGTCAGGTTTTTTCAATGAAAAAAATGTTCATTATAACAATTCCAGAAGCGCCTCTGCACATGCAAGATGCATTTCCTTCATCCTTCTAGTCCTGGATATTGTTTTGTGAAGAGTGAATTGATCTCTTCTCAACTCGAAATCCCTACACAGATTAAGCGTTAGCCGAGTCCAACTTATCAAGTTGTTAATTTCCTTTGCATTCAAAATTACCAAACAGATGTTCCTCTAAAGAGTTCAATATTCCAGGTTACTTCTGATTCACATTACCTAGACCCGCTCTAAAATGTGTTTTTTATATGTAAAAACGAAAACTAAATTAACAAAACCTGATGGTACAGATCTTCCTACGGGTGGATGACCATATAGTATATACAAAATCAAATTTCTTGAACATATACATGTTTCACCCAGTTTGAAGTCTATCTTAACGGAACTTCACTAGGTGGCACTTCAGCGGCTAGATTCATCCCTTATAGAGAGCTAGAATTATTAGAAAATGTTGTTAAATTATTCAGGACGGAAAGGACGCTAAACAGTCTCATCTGATCATAATCATGTGGTTTTTAATAACGTTTCAGTAAGAATGAAGTGGCTCACATATAGTTAAAAGCAGTGTAAAAAGCAGAGAGTTTAAAGCAGTAAGCAGAGAGTTAAAGCAGTAAGCGCAGAGAGTTAAAGCAGAAAGCAGTAAACAAAAGCATACTACAATCTCCTACTGGTGTTAGGTAATGAACACCTACTATTGATTTACATGATTTACTGCTTTAAGGTATGAGTAAAGTATATGTTTTTAATAAAATTTCGTACAAGTTTATTAACAATTTTAGTAAAAAATGAATGACTCATTGTATATTTGAAAAGAAATTCTTTGAATTATTTACATTGATACCTATATTGTTTGCCGTTCGCGTATGGATCTGTGTTAAATGTGAGACGTAGGCGCGGGAATTTTGCAGCGACTATGGCGGGATACGCATCGCGGTAGGCGGCCTTACGCGGACGGAATGATATCGCTGCGCTCTCAGTGTCGGTGCGCAAACGCGGGCGCGCGCGTTACTGCGGCAAATTTAGCGCCTGCGGGCGCACTTGAGCGTAGCGGGGCGGCGGGAACGCGGGCGGAACGCACTGCGGTGCGGGGTCGTGGGCCTTTTCCGCGCGGAGGGATCATTAGCTGGCGTGACCGTTCTGGGTGGGCGAGTTAGCCTTTATGATCTTAAATGGGGAGACAGTTAATATTAACTCTGTTTTAATTCGGTGTAAGGGGTAGAGATGCAAGCCAACAAAAGATGATTTCATCAAAGATGAAACATCAAATAATAAAGATGGTATCAAAGATGACGTCATCAAAAGATGAGTCATCAAAGATGAACCTTCAATAAGTTGAGGCATCAATGCCTGGAGCGCAATAATAACTTGACGCGCGCGCATCAAAGTTGAGGAGCAATTAATGCTGAGGGCATCAGAAGTTGAGGACATCAAAATAATCAAAGTGTGGTGAGTTGTAAACGTAAAGTGTATCTGCGTGTGGGGTGTGAGTGTAAAAGTGTATATAGTTTAATGTAAGTGTCCTATGAGCGTGTATAGTGCTTATAAGGTGTCATAAGGTGTGTGGTAATAACTGTCATAGTGAATGTATGATAGTAGTGAGACATAGTGTATTGTGTAATAAGTGTTAAGATGTAAGTAAATCTGGTGTGTGTGTGTGGTGTTGTGTAAGAAATCTGTGTGTGGTAAGTAAAGTAATCTGTGTGTGAGTGTAGTTAAATCTGTGTTGTAAGTAAATTGGCTGTTGCGTGTGTGTCGCTGTGTGTGGTGTGTGAGCGCAGAAGATGGGAAAATATGAGTTAGGATAGATTTCCATACATATGCCGTTCGAAGTTTAGGAAGCGAAATATGTGATATATATGGGTGTGAGGGCACGTATGGCGCGCGCAGAAGAATTGGTGTGGGCCAAATTGACCCATGGTATAAAGACTTTGGCATGTTACAGGCTGCGAACATATCATGTGTCTGCAAATCCACGAGGTAAGGAGAACACGTCAAAAAAAATACGGCTAAAAATGATTGTCCATAAAGGATAGATCAAAAATACCGTGTGCAAAAATGACCCATCGGCCGCAAGGACGCAAGTAGGCTGGTCGAAGAAATTGAGGTGGGGTCAAAGGATTGAACCCAGGTAAGACCAAAGGGTGTTCGAAAAATTAGGGTGTTGCCAAAATTGCATCTGCCCGTGGAAGACCAAAGGCGTTAGCCAATAAATTACCGTGGGCCAAAAGTGGGATCCCATGGAAGACTCAATGGGATAGCAAAAAAATTGCCGTTGGGCTTCAAAATTGTACCCTACTCATGGATAGCCAAAAGGAGTAGCCAAGCAAAGTTGACCGCTGTGGGAGCCAAAAATGAGCCGCTCGATTTGGAAATTAAGACCCAAGTTTAGGGGATGGAGAGAATACTGTTGGGACAGAAATTGACGCCAATGGAAGACCTCAAAGGTGTAGCGCAAAATATATTAACGCGTGGCTCGTCAAAAATTTGGAACCGCTACGGCAAGATCAATGTGGTGTAGTCCTTGTTAGACAAATTTAGATCAATTTTTCTTTATTTGTTTTTTTGGGGCAAAAATGACCCTTACGTGTTGTGAAAAATGTGGGGTTGTTAGGGGGGGCAATAAAAATAGGGGCAATACGTCACGGATGGAGTGCTTTCGCCTCCAATCTGGCGCAACCCTTCCTCTTAGAAGGGTGTGCCGGAAAAAGTTCCGTTAGGAATGTTGCCAGAATCAAAAAAGTGTGAGGGTTCTTCTCAAAATATTAGGGTCCTTCTTAAAAAATATTAGGGGTTCCTCGGAAATTAAATTGTAGGTTTGGTTCTCGCTTTTCGTTCTTTGTAATATTTAGATTAAATTAGGTGGTTCTTCATTAAAAATAACATGTTGTCTTCCCAAAAGTGAGCTTCCATTTGTTGGCTTCATTGGACATACACACATGCGGTTTTGGCGTTTGTTTTATGTTCGATAAAAGGTAAAGGCCCAAAAAACGGTTTCTAAAGTGCCTCAATATGAGAGTAGCGGCATGGTTAACAATTTTGGGACTCAATATCAGAAAGTCTAAAAGTCCCTAAAAGGTCAAGGCGTACCAAAAATGAGGTTAAAAAGGCAGATTTAAAATAAATTAGAGGTTTTTCTCTATAAAAAGGTCTTGCAGTTTATTATGTAGGAGTTTATTGATATGAGACTTTATTCCCTTTATTTTTGCTCGTTAGCACGCTTGGCGTGTTATCATTCTTTATAAATAGGGACCTTCCCAATATTTCTCTTATATCTTCATTTGAAGCTTGCGATTATCTGCCGGCGGGAAGGCCAGCTTTAGTGTCCTCTTTCAGTTTTTTCACGTTAGTTACTTATTTACGCTGAACTTGGGTGGCGGTTGTTTTAGGCCGTTCGCTAACTTCGTACAAGGTAGGTGCCCTTTGATTATCACTTATTTATTTTATTCACTATTTACTTATACCTTGATGAAATATATAGAGTATATAAAATATATATATATGGGTGAAAGTTAATATATAATTTAATGATCATATTGTAGTAGGGATAGGTCAGTAATTTTTCATGTAAAGTAGTTTTCACTTTTTACCTAATAATCACATTTCATTCTTCCTATGATGCTATAGTTACTACGCTCACTATATTGACCGATTCGGTATGATATCCAAGCGTACTTTTAAACAATCCTCATCCGGCCGAAGAAATAATTGGGATTTTAGGAACCGGAATGCGTGTCTAGGATTCCTTATCAACAGGTATGCTGGTTCTAATGTAATATGCTAGTGAGGTGTAATTTCTCACCTTATTATATTGGCTTTTTTAACACATGCCTTGAAGTATTTTGTATTGTGATAACTTTTTAATACTGTTTATATACCACTATCGTCATCACACTCCAATATTTGCATTGCGAGAACTCCAGAAGTCGGTGACACTAAGATATTCAGTGCCTGAATACCCTTTTTCCGGCGCGTCACAACCTATGAAATTTATTCTGACTAATTAGTTAATTAATGAGTCATGAATTAAGTTATGAAGCGCACGTCATTCCCCTGATGATTGTTCTCACATTTGCTTCAATACGTACATCGCGTGGGCCTTTTGCAGCGGCGATAGATTTAAGATACGTTAAGCACATTATATACCTTCCAGAAAGAAGCATAATTATATAATTACCTTTATTTCTCCTTGTAATTTGTTCCCGGATACTGGAAAGTTTGGTTGGCATTTGGTAGTTTAGATCCTGAGTCTATCTCTTAAAGAACGTGTGTCCCAAACTGTCTATCATTTACACTGCTTAGTTGAGCTGACGTGTATAAGCCTATTTTTGGTTTTTATCTCCGAGCTACGTATTAGGGTGTCAGCAGCCTGAATACTCTCGTGGAAAAAATACCTAATTAATTACTATGCCAGTAGTGTTATATTAATGGCATTTAACTGATGTGATTCTCAATTGTTTTGTCCTTGCACCCTCTTAAATAGTTATCTATAATGAAGTATACTTGTTTCAAGAACATTTACTGTTACATTCTTGTTGTGGTGGTATATCTATTCATTATGAACATAATGTTGGTTATTGCTTTAAGTACATGTTCAATTTATGTTCCTGCATTAGTATATCGCTGTGGCTTTTTTTTATTATTCCTGTTTGAATCCTGTGGAATGAAAGCAGGGAAGATTTTTAGATAGTAGTAGTGAGTGAGTTTATAATTATATGTGATAGCGTTATATAATATATATGAATAGTATTATGATAGTTATATATATATATATTATATATTTGCTGTTAGATAATATAATCACAATACTAGTAGTATATATATTATATTATATATATATATATAGTATTTATATATTGTATTATATATATATATAATTATATATATTATTTAGTATAATAATATTTATGAATATATATTATATATATATCTATTTATTTACTTTATATTATATATTATTATTTAATAGGTATATTATTATAAGTATAATTGTGATTATTATTATATATTTTATATTAATATATATATATTTATATATTATATTATATTTTGAAATATTATATTCTATTTATTATTAATATATACACTATAATAATAATAATATAGTCCCAATTGTGTCTTAAAATAATATAATTTTAAATGTTATATTACTTGTTTATATGTATTTTGTCTATGTATAATAATTAACATACTAATAAAGTTTGGGCAAACTAGTTGTTGATTCGTTATATTTTTGTGGTTATTTTAACTCAAATTCGGTAATTGAAATTTCAGTTAATATAATGTGTTTTTTCATATGGTGTGTGACCATGCAATCGAAAACTCTATGGGCCATATGTCCGTGTCAGATTTATTGTTTTAATAATCTTATTATATGTGGTAAAACATCTTTATTTTTAGAAATTATATATTCTCAGTTATTAATCCATTGATCCGTCCTCATTAATATCGGATTCTTTACGGATCATTGCCTAGGTTTTTTTATTTTTTTTTTTATTTATTATTTTTCTTTTGTTTACCATTTAATGTACCAATGGTTTTGTTTCAAATGAATTTTAAGATTTTCCTTTTTGTATATAAAGTCTATATATTCGATAAAACTTTCAATAAATAAAAGCAGCTAGAATATACTCAGCATTATTGAGTACCTTGTTCTATCAGTTTCTGGCTGTATGAGTAACCCTATTGTTCTTATACTATATTTTTATATAGTAGGGCCGTTAGTAATTTATTCAAAATAGCGGAAGTAAACAACTCTTTAAGTACTGTAAACAATGGGTGTAGTATTAACTCAGCCTAAACTTCACAAAAGAGTCAGAGCCTTTCATTTAATGATATTCGAAACTTAGTAACTTTTTCAATACTAAATCGAAAATGGTCGATGTATATATTTTTTTATAGTGTTTTTATTCAGTGAATATAGTGTATAGAATAATAACGCGAAGATTCCTGTCTAAATCAACTTACTAACAAGCTTATTAACATGTTTTCCTCAAAATACTTTTAAAAATTTTAATTTTCAAACAATTTAGTCAAAATATCTGGTGTGAATTCACACAGATTTTGAGTAAAATTTTAATTTAAATTAACTATACGTCGCGGAACGCGTTGTATCGAAGGTGTGTTTGGATTGAGAACGAGTAGAAGTGATCTAAATGCAATATTATTTTTATTTATTTTATTTTTATTTTACACTTAAATGAATTTTCTAATTTATTCATTTTTCAGAAGATCCGCCACATTATATTCATTTTTGTAAACCTTGTATTCAATTTATTTCCAAATTCAATTCTTTGAAATTTAGAAAATGTAAAGCGGATTTCAGAACCTATTTGAGAATCATTTACAAGGTGTGTATAAAATATTTATTATGTTAATTTCTATTAACCGTGTTAATGTGCAGATTGGAGTGTTGGACCAATTTTTAAGTTTTTTAATTACAACATCTAAATTAACTTTCGGAATGAGAATAGAAAGATAAAATATATATGATTAGGGATGCGGTAGTTCCATAATGAGAGCAGTTATATGACATAATAAATAATAAGTATATAATAATAATAATAATGGATAATAATGAATAATACTAAAATGTAATTTGCGTTGGATTGTCCTGGACTCTCAAAAAGGCGTTATTTGACACCCATTTATTAGTGTTAACGTTGTTTCAATTTTTTAACGAGGATCCATCATCCGGGTAATTTTTGTGACGATTATTTATAACAATTCACATGTGATGATCGGTCCAAATTGTAAGTGAACATTGATTTATAAGCAAAATAGCGTTTAAACGTACAATAATTCTGGTGTAAAACGGAGTCATACGGGGGCGGGTAAATTATAAAATTTGGGGTACAGGTGGTGTGTATCAAATGTAGTACATCAATGTGATGTACATTTATGTATAGGGGTATATACACGGCGAGTCCTGTGGTTAGAAAACAGAAAGTTATATGCGAGTGCAAATTTTTTAGCAGTATGGATTCTTCTGAACTTACATGTATGATATACCCTAGTTATAATATTGGTAGTAGTAGTAGTATTTTATTTGATTATAGTATATTTATAAATATAGTATATATTATATATATTAGGCTTCTTTATATTGTTATATATATAGTATTTTATATTATGAGGTATTAGTATGGTACTGTCATGGGGTGGTATAGGTATATATTATGGAGTAGTAGCATGTTCAACTCGAGTTAAAAGAATTTATTAGAACGTACTATGGCATGACGTAATATTTATAGCCATGTATGTATTTATAGTTGTATTAAAGAAAACATGATTCAAATACAAATATTGAATATAATATATAATATTTTTATTAATATATTAATATATATTATAATATATATATATATAATATTAATATTTATATATTATATATTATAATATTATATAATTTAAATATGTATATTATATATTTGTTTGTACAAACAATATATATATTATATATAATATAGTATATATCTATAATTTTATATTATTATATTATATTATAAGATTAATTTTAATTTATATATATTAGAGTATATATAATTATTTTTATTTAATAGAATGATCATATTATCTATATCTAAATACCAGATATAATTATATATATTCCTTTGGATATTCACTTACTTATAATTATTGTATTAAATTCCAGTAGACTATTTATTTTTGTCTGGGGCTTTTTAAGTAATTTCTTTTAGGTTTAAATCTTTAGTAACTTTAGTTAACTTTAGTTAACTTTAGCTTTTCACCAATTTTAATGAAGTTAAACTTTGAATTATTTACTGGAAATGGAGCAAGATAGGCACAATTGTATGAGCAAAAAGAGTATAATTGCGTTATATTTAATCTTTTTATATTTAATTGTATTTTTATACAATTTTAAAGTGCTTAATGAGATGCTATTTTCGTTGCTATTAATACTATGTAGGGTTTTAAATATATACGACTATAATTTATTTGTTGAATATTGTTAAATCAAGAAAGAAAAATCAATAACTCTTTATTTTGACCATAATTACTCAAAAGTTTACGATTATATTCAAAAATAAATTCCAATGTCCTCAGGAAATAATATTCAAGGAGTAAGCGAATGTAACTGAATATTTTGAATTCAATCAACCACGGAGGTCGCTCTTGAGTTTGGTCTCACTATGTAACAACTGCATATAATTAAATTTTATTGGGATTTCCTAGGGGATTACAAACCCTCCCCGCAGACAAAATATTTTGATACGCACAAGGCGGTGAAAACGCTCGAAAGTAAGGGGTTCGAGTAAACAGTCGAAATCAGTTACTTCTCCCTACCTTACCTATCAAAAAGTCCAAGTCCTAGGCGACGTTTTCGCATCAGTCTGGCGGCTTGTTTTTGTTGTGATTTTTTTTATTTTTTTTTTTTTTTTTTTGCGCCTCCGAAATTTTATAAAACGGTTGACTGTATATTACATACGATTGACGAAATTATAATATAATATTATTGTTACTTAAAGTCCAATCCGGAAGAGGAAAGTTAGTTGTCTGAGAAAATATTAAATATTATCTTTATAATAAAATTAGTGCCCTATAAAGTTGGACAATAACTTGCCAAAAAATTTAAAAACAGTACCTGAAATCGCTGTGTGACGTGCATTTAAAAAATTAGCTCCCAGACCACAGTGGTATAAAAATAAATAAACCGATGCACGGAAATTCCCAAAAACTTATATCAATAAAGTTTATTCCAGAATCTATTTGAGAAAAACATCTTTTGAGTGCTAATTAAAATGTCTTATTATCTTCTCATCTTTATAAAAATTTAAGCAACGGTCAAGTGTCAAATAATCTTAATTGTATCTATTTCTGATAAAATTTTATCCGAGGACCTTGCATGTAGAATTCCGCTAGAAATCTACGACCTACTGTTTCTTTACCTTCGTTGTTTCCTTAAGATCCGAACGTGCCTAGAATAAGGAAAATAATTTATTCTTTATATTTATTTTATTTCAAACATATAAATATAATATGTTTATACACACATATGTTTAGACGTAGGTCCATATTTCTGATTTTTCATATAGATTTTTACTATTATTCTCATTACATTTATTAAATAAATTAGCAACAGTTTCAATCACATTTTATTGTCCCTATATCTTCATATTATCTATTCCCATATTTCTCTATTCCTACTATACTATACTATCCAAATATCATTATATATATTATCTATATCCTATACTATATTCTATACTCTCATATATTCTTAACTTACCTCTTATACTTATCTTCTATATATATCACTTTCTTCTATACCTATCCCTTTCTAGCTTTTCCCACCGTCTATTCTATTTACATATTATTTACATTCTAACATTATTTGATTTAACATAATATTTGGAAAAGTGAAACATATTGGGATAGAAAATTATTCAATCATCCCTTTAAAGTCATTTGGAACCATACACGATTAACGTAAACATTGCACTTGTTTTAAAACGCAAACTATTTGCGTAAAGAAAAATTTTCATTTTTTCACCACTTTTCTTCGCACAAAAATTGATCAAAATAATTAAAAGAGGAATATTGTTAATATTAAATAATATTAAAACCACTTCATATTGCTTGCAAAAACACTCTTCTAAAATTTTTCTCTATAAGAGGTAAAATAGGAAACAGAATCTTATTCTTGCATCTAAAAATAATATTTATCGGTCAATACCGGATGTCATTTTGTCAACAATATTAAAGCAAGTAAAGAACTCAATTTCATATATATATATATATATATATATATAATATATATATATATTATATAATATATATATAATATTATATATATATATATATATATATATATTATATATATATAATATATATATATATACAGTGGTAATTTTCTGTAACTTTCACACAAACGTGTGTGTGTGATAACTTAGGTGTACACGAATAATTTTTTAACGTAATATATTCCTGAAAGATTGGAAGATAGTTATGTGTGTTTAAACTTAATTACGTTCATGTACACAAACGAAAATGCTTATGCCTTGGCAGTAACTTTAATATTTCTTGTCGTTTATTTTGCTGTAATATTGTTTTGCGTTATTTATCAGAACACAATAGAGTCCTTTTTCTTGGAGCCATCCATACCAATTCTAAGAATTCCCCCAAGCCTATTAAACCGTTTTAAACAAGGAGAGATAGGTAGATAAAAATAATAATATATATATAAAATATATATATATTATATATTATATATATATATATATATATTATATATATATATATATATATTATATATATATATATTATATAATATATATATATATATATAAATTTTATATAACTATATATTTTGTGTGTGTGAATTTTTTTTTTTTTTTATTTTATATATATATATACAATATAATAATTGTATATATATATATATATAGTTATATATTTACAGGTGGTTATTAATTTTTTGAATTTTATTTTTTTATTTTTACATTTTTTATTTATAATGCTTCAATATTTATATATATATATATATATATATTATATATATATATATATATAGTATATATATATATTATATAATATAATATATATATATATAATATATATATATTATAATATATATATATATATATTTCGATTTTTTGGGGTAAGAGCCAATAGGTAGCTATAATTAGTATTATCAGAGAGAGTTTATTAATATATTTAAGTAGTGAGGGGTCCGTACGATACAAGGTTTATTAGTAGATGTCACAGGGGTCCGATCGACCTGGTACTCCTGAGAGACAACCTTTGAGTCCCCCGGAGACACCCATATCGGTAACCACACAGCAACCCACACAAACACCACCACACACACCTACATTAGTGACCATAAACCCTTTAAACATGGCGGGAGGTGATGATGACAGGACGGAGACAGAGAAGATGACTGCAGTGAACGTGAATAGGCTCTTTATGTCCAAAATAAAGATCCCTATTCTCGAAGGTCCACCCGCAATCGGTGCGGCCTCGTCCGGACCACACGTGAACTCGTGGTTGAAGATACTTGAACACAACTTCGACCAGGAGGGCATTACAAAAGATCACGAAAAGGTCACATGTGGACTTGTTCACATATCAGCAGATGCTAATTCATCAGCAAGAGTGGCATTGGAAGCCACTCCAGAATTAACGAAAGCCACCACATACGCCGAATTTAAGAAAATATTACTAGAAAACTTGGCACCGCCCACCAGCTATAGGGTCTGGGAATTATTCGAAGAGTTCTCTACCCTAAAATGGGCCAAGAACGCAACGTTAGCAAACTTTTGTCATAAATTGAGAAGACTTGTTATAGAGTTCTCAGAGGAACTTGAATTAAGATATAATATAGAGGTACCGGAAGAAATGCGCAGGGTTCTCATGTGGGGTAATATTTATATGAAATTTACCGACGCAAGAATTAAGGAAAAGATAGCCAAGATTTTTACCAAAGAAAACACAGCCTCAGAATTAATAGTAAAGTTAAGTGCGAAAAAGTTAGACAATAGAAGGAGAGGAGAAGAAAAGGTGAATGCAATGGGAGATAATTTTGAAAGAGGGATGAATAGAAATAGAAATAGATACGAAAACAAAGGCCGTGGAAGTTATGAAGATAAAACACAATATCCACCAGTAGGTTCAGTAGATAGATATAGAAAACCTAATAATATTTGGCCAACGGACTATGACCGAAAATACAGAAAGAGCGATAACTATGTACCACGCTTTAATAATTATAAAAAGTATCCCAGGACATATAACAGTCCAGGTCCTTTTAGATATAGGAACAACCGAGCCAGGAATAATAGTAGGCAGAGGCAACAACGATTCAGGAGTGCAAGTCCTATGCCTAAACGACCACAAGATTGGTCAAATAAGAAAGAAGGGGGAGATGATTCACACCCACCAGAGGAGCTCGATGGGATAAATTCAACCGGTATAGGAGAGAGAGTAGTTCTCCTAGTCCTAGGTTTTCTCCTGAAAAGGGGGCAAAGCAGAAAACAAAGCGTAATGAGTATAAAGTTAACAAAGTAACTGATGCAGCAACAGCTACTCGTCAAAGAGAGTCCAATCGTTCTTCTCCAGTAGAAGAAGTGACACAGGGCTCATATGAAGAGCCATATACTTCAGAAGACGAATCAGACGAAGCTGAATACATAAGAGGCAACATTCATAAGAGTTGCAAGGTAGTTGAAAAGAATAAAGCACCTAAAAGGATGAAAGGTGAAAAGAAATATGTGAGGAAGCTTATTCACCGAGCTATTAGTGAAAGCGGTTCCGATAGCGAAATGGTAGAGCTCATACCGAAGGAGCAATGTGCGAAAGAACAGCGTGCCCAAAGGCAGCACGATCTCGACATAGTAGAAGCTTTTTTAGAGAAATCCCAGCGTCGCGCATGCGCGCCACGCGAATAGGTAACCCATTCAAGGGAGTACCACATGGCAGGGTAGCTCAAGATATGCATAACCCAGCACCACTGCCATACCAAATATGTAACGTTAAGCATGCGGAGCATAGTAATAATTTTACACCGCACCGCACCAGAATTTCAGCCTATTACCTGAAATGTCATATTTTAAGCAATGATGATAAGTATTACTGTAAACAAAGAGCTTTCCTTGACACCGGAAGTTCCTTGAATATAATAAAGTTCTCGCACTACAATGAAATAAAAGATAGTTTTAATTTAATTTCCAGAGACATTAATCTCAGTCTTGAAAGTATTACCCAGGGTGTAATACAAGTACACGGGATTACAACACTCACATTAGAAATAGCTAATAAGGTTTGCCAATACACATTCGTCATAGTTGGGGACAACTGTGATTTTTATGGGAATATTATATTAGGTTGTGACATTTTATCACAGACACCACTCGTATTTGATTTTTCGGAAAGAAAATTTATTTTAAATAGAAAATAGTTCAGGTTTAAAAAAAGAATAAATGTGAATACTACCCATACAGCTTATGGTGATAAAGGCGAAATTATCACGCAAAGTAGCCGGGAAAAAGTATTTTAACCGAGATCAATCTATCTGCGGAAATAATACAGGAAGAAGGAATGAACGCCGACGGCAACGATGGAAATACATAAGACGTCGTCGACCCTATATGGGAGCGAACCGACGCGGTGGTACCAATAGTGAGTACTCTCGTGCAAACCGGTGGCGGCATCAACCAAATCCTGCATGGCAGAGGGGTAAAAGATTTAATAATAAATATAATAATAGAAAGAACTGGCAAACTGGAAAAAGAAATAGGCGCACAAATTTTGAAAGAAGAAAGCGCAGAAATTGGCGCAGAAACAATAAAAGAGGCTGGTACCATAATAATAATAGGTACTCAAGAAACAGCCAGTATAAACTGGTATGAAAGCACCAGTAATGAAAGATTTAAAAGACCGCCTCGAACTCTCAGGGAAGATGTTTTTAAAGGTGACTTGTATTGTTATAAAGTCTCAAGAGCTCCGGATTTACCTGTAATCTGTGAGGAAGATGCGGAAGATGACTCAGACACTTTTGAAGAAGATTCTGAGTACGATACCCAGAGTTGCGAAAACCGCACTCGTATGGAGTACGCACTTGAAAAAGCGAATATCATACAACGCCGCGCCGCTGGCAAATATAAAAATGAAGACTCATATAACTCGGATGATGAGAATGAGCATAGAGGTCAATCGTCTGATTATAGTTCAGATAGCGAGAATGAGCATAGCGCTCACTACTTAGATTGTGAGGATTTTACGCCTCATCCATCTGATCAAACGAAATATTTCGATCATGATGAAGAGAATTATGAATTTAATTCTGAAATAATTGACCAGCATGGTTATGATCACAGCTCTGACCATGGCAATAGTACTATGAGGAAATTTGCCAGACCCAACAAGAAAAGTTGGAATAAGAAGTATTGGAAGAATCATGGTGAAGATTCTGAAAGTAACTTCTTGGTTTGTGTGTTAACACGTCGCGGCACCACATCATCCAATGCTCACATAACACCGCACAACTCTCCATAGATATTCCATTGGTATAGAGATAAAGGAACGCCGGCCGATATCAATCATGCCAAAGCGAATGGAGAGAGAGGAATAGTAGGGGCTAGAAGATGAAGAAGTGACGCAGCCAGCCACTGGTTAACCACTCAATCAACCCACAAGTTTGTGGAATGCTACAAACAAGTAATCTGCCCGTTAAGTAGCCCAGTATGACGGTATAGGTCTAAAACATCAAATCACACAGGCTCCGTGTGTACGTCAATGGTGAAAGACGTATAATTACCACTAACCAGGCAGAAGATGAACTTAGTGGACAACTGGTATTGATACCAGATGTTGAACTTGGAATTGATCAGCAACAAGCACTCACTCATTCAATAGTGAGAGAAACTAGGGAATCGTCTCAAGTCACATCATAAGCATAGAAAGAAAAGATGTGCATCTGATTCTACCTTGTGGAATGTCCGTAAGGAGGAGAGAGATAATTGGGTCCCAATTGGGAAGAGCTTAAAGACCTCAACAGGAGTGACTGTAGCCCAAAACTCTCAAGTCCAAACTGACATGAAGCAACTTATGTCAACGGTAGACCAGGAGAGAATAAGAAAAAAGATGTTAATAATAAATAACGATGGTAATAACTTAGAAAAATATACACCTGAAATCAAAGGAGAACCTTATTTGTATGAAGATACAGATACCATGTGTGTAGTTAAACTTAATAATAATAAAAGAATCATACCTAATTATAAGTATATCTTAGAAGCTAGAATTGAAGATGAAAAAGCGCACATTTGCAACAGTATGGTATTACCGTTCCACTGATGCTTTAGAGGCAGCGCGCAATCTTTTGCGGAGTATTTATAATGTTAAAGGAAAGTAACATAGTGGATAGAGCTTGAGTTAATTTAGGGAGCGCTGTTGAAACTCATAAAGGGTGCAGCCATACTACAGCTTTCCCGTTTGAGAAGAAAACATACAGAAATAGAAAGAGTCAACGCCACACGCAATACGATGATGAAACAGATACACACCCAGACTATGCAAGAGTCCAGAAAAGATTATAAAAAGCGGAAGTTACCCACATTAACAGAAGGGTTATCAGAAAGGGAATTATATATGACCTATAAAGAGATATTGACGAAAGATGAAGAAAAGTATCGAGTGTTACAACGACCTGAGGAACTTGAAAATTATTGATTTACTCATGAAAAACAGAGACGGTTGTGGACTGGCAGATGACCCATAGGGCAAGTTCCAACTATCAATTTAAACTAGAACTAGATGAAAAGATGCCTCAAGGTCCTATACATGGCACAGTTCGCAGGCCAGATCTTTAAAAGATATTAACACTTGGACAGAGGACCAGTTGAGGAAGAACCTGATTAAACCATCAGTGTCTCCCCACAGTAGTCCACTTTGGGCCCCTTTAGTTCCCATCTCCCCCCTAAGAGTCTGGGGGTGCCAGGATTTGGTGTCGACTAACGGAGTTGAATAAATTGGACATAGGGGATGCATACTACCTTTAATTCAAGTACGGTGACTCATAGGGCGAGCTACGTATATTTACTGTGTGACGTTGCTCGATGGTTTTTTATCAGATTTTCATTGAGCGAAGAAGTGGACATTAAACTAGCGTTTTCAGAACACGAGAGGGCTTTGCAGCCCCGATCTGCATAGGGTTTTGAAACAATCCCGAAGCGTCTTACTAGTAGGGTGATGGGTCTGCGGTATTAAGTGGATTTGCTAGGCTAGATTGTCTTCATATATTTGACGATATATAATATCTGCTCAAGATGTACTTCGCATTACATGCTAATAAGAGTTTGGATTGCACTGAGGAAAAGCAACTTCAAAGTTAAATTGAGAAAGAAATGCGATTTTTCAAAGAAAGGAAATAGTTTTTTAGGATACTTGATTTCCTGGTAAGTGGGTTACAGTAACCCTGAGAAATAAACACTGTGAAAATTAGGACCCTGTCATGTACAGAGGTACGCTCCATACTTGGGTTTTTCGGCTTTTTTAGAACTCTTATGCCCGATTTTTCAAGTACCGCCGAACCACTGACCAAACTACTTAAGAAAAAACAAGAATTTGTTTGGGGTGAAGAGCAGGAAAGATCGCTGAGTAAACTGAAAGATTTACTGTTAGCAAGATCTATTGTACAATATCCCGACTTCAATAAAGAATTTATAGTAGTTACCGACTCATCCCACGGATTAGGAGCTGTACTACTCCAAGAGAATGATAAAGGTGAAGAACTACCTTTAGCTTTTGCGAGTAGAACTTTGTCAAAAGCAGAAAAGAATTACGCTCCTACCGAACTAGAATGTTTGGGAATTATCTTTGCGTTGAGGAAGTTTAAGAATCTAATATACGGATATAAAATAAGAGTAAAGACTGACCACTCAGCAGCAGTCTCAATATTCACTAGTAAAGACTATCCAACAGCAAGATTAGCTAGATGGTCTCTAACAATATCTGATTTTAACCCTAGTTTTGAACATATAAAGGGTACCAAGAACTCAGTTGCAGATTTCTTATCCAGATATATACCCGACTCAGGAGAAAGGGATATAGAAGAGATAAGAGCAGAAGAAACCAGACAAGAAAAACTCAATATGATAGAACACCAAAGCAAATAAGAATATAAAAAGCTCCATTAATCAGAATAAAAGGAACAAAGATATAGAGGTAGATAAAGGTAAGATTGATAATGAATTTAGAAATAAAGATAAAACAGAAGAAATTTTAACGTTAGATACTGCAACCATTTCGAAGGAACAAAAGAAAGCAGACGAAATGAAAATAGAATATGAAGATCTGCGTAAAGGTAAAAAGATTAAGGGTTTGAAATTCTTTAAAAATATGATTTATATAAAGGTTAAAGAAAACTACAAAATATGGTTACCCAAATCTTTAATAGAGATAGCTATTGACATGACTCATTCAATACAGGGTCATAGTGGGGCAGAAAGAACTCTAGAAAGTTAAGGAGAAGATATACTTTCAGAAACTAAGGAAAACAGTTGAAGAGTTTGTAAAAGTTCCACACTATGTAAGAAGCTAAGGTCCTAAACCAAGGAAAGCAACTAATAAACATATCTTTAGCTGAACAACCCTTTCAGAGAATAACAATGGCATTATCATGGGCCATGTACCAATCACCAGAGGGAATAAGGTACATACTTGTTCAAGGATAACTTACAAGGTATGGTAGATTAGCAGCATTAAATCAGGATAGTGACAAAATAGTAAATGTATTTATAGATAGAATAGTAGTATGTCACACAGTTCCGGACGTAATCACTTCAGATAATGCTTTAGAGTTTGTTGGAAAACTCATGAAGGGAATATGTAGAAAATTTAAGATTAAAAAGGTGGAAATAAGTAGCTACCACGCCAATAGCAATGGTCTTGTGGAAACAACCAACGCCACCATAGCAAACTTTCTTAGATGCTATGTCAAAAAAATAAACGTGATTGGGACCAATATTTACTTTTGGCCCAAGCAGCTATAAATAATACATATAATAGTAAACAGATCCCCATTTCTTACTGTATGGTTACACGAAAAGAATGCCATCAGATTTGCCTTCAGAAGCTTTAATAAAACTTAAAGAGCTAAACCTATAAGGAAGATGTAGATAGAAAGATTATATGAAGAATATAAGAAATAAAGAAGACAGGCTAATACACAGAAAAGCGGTAGAAGTTTCAACTCAAAGTAGGTAAAAATCGACAACAGATAGATAAATTAAGATAGGCAGATTTAAGTGTACAGCTCAAAGATCAAACACCACCTTTCTCCGGAAAGCTGTTCCCGTCAAATGGCGAGGTCCGTTTCCGGCATTGAGGTACGGAAATGAATTTGAAACAAGCAATACATATATATTAAGAGAAGGTAAAATGTACAGAGTAAATGTTGACAACTTCAAAGTCGCAAGACGCGCGGAAAAGACGGAGAAAGTCAACATTAGAGACCGAATAAAAAACCTTAACATACTCAGAAAACAATATAGCTAGAAAGAATATCAGTACAGAATAAAATGAAGAACGGAAGATGACGATAAATGAACAGAGTCATTGTCGTAAATACGCTAATTCAACGAGATTATTCAACAGTGGAACTTGGGAAACACTCTAATGCTCGTAGTTGAAGATGAAGAAATTATTCGACTGAAACGTCAGAAGAAGAAGTAGGACATGCTACACCAGAACCAGATCAAATATTCGAAAGAACAGAAGAAGATCCTAGTATTGCCGAACAAGCAATAGCTTTACCATTACCGATAGAAGAAAATACTCGAAGAACAAGAGGTAAAGAGAAAGATCTAGCGTATAGACCTAAACATCAATACACAATGATACAAAGATCTCCTGTTCAAACGAGACAATCAACTTCTCGTACAGAAAGAATAGATCATACAGCAAGAGAATTACCAGAAATTCCACCGAAATTACCTCCAAGAAGAGATAAACCACCAGAACTACCTCCGAAGAAGGTCAAATTCAAAGGTGTTAGAAAAGTTTAGTGATAAAGACAGTAAAGACTAGTTCCTTACTATCTCTATTGCTAAAAGTGAGAATTAAAAGCAAGATGTTGAAATTTTATTTCCATTTAAAAGGAAAGATGTTGAAATTTTATTTGTATATATATTTGATTTATACTTATGTTATAATAATATGTTATAATAAAAACTACATAATAATATATTTTAGTTTTATTCGTTAAATACCATATTACCCGTTAATTCGAATAAACAGGTATTAATAGTAGTACAATTATGTGTCATAGGTTTAATTAAACTTGTGTAAGGTATTCTAATCAATAGTATAAGATATTTTTTTTGCTTGTATATAGCAATGTGGAAATGGGATAATTTCACCACGCCAGCAAAATTGTCAGATCTGTCAGCCATCAAAATTGGAATTGTAGCAATCGTTACAGACCGTTCTAAGATTCAAATAAGACAAAACTTGGAACAAGATTGGCGTCAAGAAACGGCAGCAAGAGACAATTACGAGACAGAATTCGAAACGTTGGAAAGAATAAGAACAAGGAAATCAAACATAATTTCCAAAAGGGTGAGTTCCAGATTACCAATACCTGAAGTGCTACAAGATTTAGTCCGATTATGGATGAAATTAATAATAACCAGATTAATTGATTGGGTAGCAACAAGGGTACAATATCGCTTTCCAGTTGAAGCAGATGATGTTGTCAATTTGCTAGAACCTAATTGTTTTAATCATCTGGGTATAATTAAAGATACCGTAGTATTCATTAAAATACGAGAATATTTAGAAAATAACCATGATGATACAACAACTATCCAAATTTTCTTGGAAAGTTATCAACAAGGTGAGTATAGAGGTCACGATAGTAGAGATTGGTTAGAAGATTGTTTGAGACGTGGCATGGTAAATAAGTTATATGGAATTGTGCAAGAGTTAGAGAATGGTAAAGAATGGGATGATCTAGAACTAATTGCACAAATAATAATGAAAGATCACTTTTAGATCAATGAGACCAATATATCCAAACACCGTTACCCTAGCTAAGATACTAAGAGCTATCACAAGAGCAGGAAGACCAAGAAACATTCTTTATGCATTGAAGAATGGAGATGAACTTGTTGGACATCTAGTAGTTTTATTAGAATGGCCATTTCAGAATATGTTTTGTTCTGAATGCACCCACATAGTGAAGAAATTAGCTCGACTAGGGGGAAGCAGTGATTTGATAGAAGTGTTATTAGAGAAAATAATATTGGAAGAAACGTATCCAATTAATTATAGAAAAATATTATAGATATTTTGGGAGAATATAGATCCGCAGAATCAAAATAGCATAGGTTTGTCGATATCTCCAAGAACTTTGTATAAATTGTTGAGACTTGTTAATGGTAGAGAAGGTGAAATCGAACATAAAATATTGCCATTCCAGAAAATACTTGCGACAGGCACACAAAGATTTATTGATGAAATGTTGCATTCATGCATGGACCATAACATGTTGATGTAGACAATAAATTGACACTTTCATGATGAGCAGATAGTTATTACGTGTTGAAGGGAGACTTCTACCTTCGACTAATCCAGAATAGAGATTTTGATTTAGGATCATGGTTGAACCTCGAAAAAGAGAAAACGTAAGAGAATTGGTTTAGAGTTCTTGGGAGATCAGCTTAGGTACCCGCACATTTATACCTATAGGCCACGTCGACATTTCTGAATACATTTGCTCTAAATGGATATTAGCTAATGGAGAGATATGAGATTGATTGCATCCACCGAATCTTCAACAATTAAACTTTTTGATAGAGGGAAGAATTATATCATTTCTAAAAATAATGGTTTAAATAACACAACACAAGCAATGATTTGTCTCATGATAATGATTTTATGAAGTTTGATTGAACTAAATGTTATAGATTTTTTTGCAAATTTTTCATTATAGTAATTTTACTATTTAGTCTAATATTATTATAATTATGATTTTTTAGTGCTTTATTGAACCTTAGTTGGATTTTTTACATAATATTCTTAATGTTAAGTCATGAAATTTTGATTTAACTTTTACCAAAGATTAACTTAGAAAATTTTAATGATTTTTAGAATTTTTTTATTTTTTTTCTGTAGTTTGGATTTATATTTATACTTACTATTTACAAGATATATAGTTTTCAGCTAACACGTTTCTTCTATGTTTGTTAAATATTTATATGATCATTATCTTTACAATTTTTTTTACATATTACAACAATACTAGAGTCATATATAAATCCAATGACATTACATTCTATATCCTACATACATCTAAATAATATTTAAAATTTTTGGAATATATATATTGCGGAAATATATTTACTTGTCAGAGAGTCGCCCATAATTGTGATTTAGAAAACGATACATATTTGGGAATTTGGACATGAGGAAAAAGGGAATGCTTGTAAATTGCTATCAGCGAAGAATTCAACGAGGAGTTTGCATCAAATGCACATCGTTTCCTTACTCAAGTGACGTTTTCCAAGATTCTCAAGCGAAAACGCCTATAGCGGGAACTGTACATACGTCGCAGCATTCATTAAAGATGAGAAGACTAAACAATATGTTGTCATACTTTTCTTAACTTATATGAGGATTTGGTATTTTGATTATAGGTGATTTAGGTATTTTTGAATTGTTAATTAACTTATAATTATCAATTAAGTTTAAAAATTTTTTTATGGGGGGGGCAATTTGAAAAACAATTACTTAAACGTAAAAACCCCATTATGTTATAAACAATATTTTTTATTTATTTTATAAATCATTTGGGACAACGTATTGTGAAATGGTTTTCTAAATCTATATTTAACTAGGTTTTTACCATGTAGAAAGGTGGATTTTTTTAATAATATTATTTGGAAAAAACATTATATCACTTTTTATTAACTAATATTTCAATCGGTTTTTCACAATGCAATCGGTTTTTCCATTTAAGCAATGGTATTTTTCAATAATTTAGATTTTCCATTTGTACTAAAGTCTAATTTCGAAACCAAAAAGCAGGATACACATCCTACCTCAAAATCAGTAAACAACTTTAGCTGTAAACATGGGTGGTATATAACCAGCAACCCAAAGAGCAGAGCTCATTTCGAACTAGTAAGTTCATACAAACGAAATAAGCGAGCTATATTTTTTTATAGTGAAATCGAAGTGTATATATAAAACGCGAAGTCCGTTAATAGCTTTCACGTAGAAAAAAATATCCAAGTAACTTTTAAATTTTCAAAACAATTCAAAAATTTGAAATCCACAGAATTTTTATTAATTTTTAATTTAAAACTATAACGTCGCGAACGAAACGAGTAAGTAGACAAAGCAATAATTTTTTTATTAGATTATTTGCAAACCATCTAATTTTATTCATTTTTTAAAAAATGTTAAAATTCATTTCTTTTGGCAATTGTTAATTTTGCAATTCATGTAATTTATATTTCCATCATACCCACGATCATCATAATTACAATTGTTATAAAATATCTTATTATTGATTTAATTTCTATTACCAATTGCAGAGCCATTTTAGTTTTAACAAAAATTAACTTTGGAATGTAATAAAAATAATAATAATAATAATAATATATAATAATTTAATATAATAATAATTATAAAATGTATTGCCGTTGACTTAAGTTGACCCTTACGTCAATTACGCATATCGGTATTTACTTTTACTCACATGTATAGTTCTGTAGTAAAATTTTATATATAATACAAACGTACATAACTGTGTAAACCGATAACTGGTAGAAAAATAAATAAATACTTGGGTGTCAAAATCACACAAAAGAATTGATATATAGTGCGCTTCACATTATACAAAATTATTAAATATACCGAAACTACTGTTATATATATATATATTATATATATATATATTTAGATTTGATACTTTAATTACCCTTGTAAACAATAAAAAATTGCACAATTTTTTTCTTAAAAAATACACATGTGTATAAATCTATAAAAAAGTTCTTTAAATTAGCGGATTAACAAAATTTGTAACATGATATATATATATATAATATATTATTATCATTATATATATATATATATATATATATTATATAATATTATATTTGTATTAATTTTGATTAATATTAATATATATAATATATATATATATTGATTATATATATATATTATAGATATAGATTCTCATTATCCACAATATTCTGCTTATATTAATACGAAAAGGTCTCTCAGATGTGGGTATCTAATTATAACAATTTAATACTTTATTGAAATATTATTTAAATTGCGGCATTTACTATTGTACCATAAATTAGTGACATATATTCATCAAAGTGCTATAGACTACTT
Organism: Trachelipus rathkii; assembly: GCA_015478945.1. NCBI lineage: Eukaryota > Metazoa > Arthropoda > Malacostraca > Isopoda > Trachelipodidae > Trachelipus > Trachelipus rathkii. The sequence continues at coordinate 44,697 of JABUQX010085579.1, forward strand.
CCTTATATTTTATATTGTTAATATTATATACGACTATAAATTATTTGTGCATATTTGTAAATAAGAGAATTAATAAATCTTTAATTTTTGACATAACAAAGGTTTATATCAAAAAGGGATCATGCTAGGAAATATTCAAGACAGTAAGCGTATACTGAATATTTGATTTAATTAACGAGGCAGCCGAGGTTTGGCTCACGAACGATATAATAATTGGACCTAGGGGATTAAAACCCGCACAAACCACTTTTGATTACGCACAAGAGCGGGAAAGCTCGAGAAAGTAAGGTTCGAGTAAACAGGGTCGTAAACAGTTTAATACTCCTTAAAAAGCCAAAGCCGACCCGGCTTCATATATTTATATATTATATATTATTTTATAATTAATATTATATATATACTATTTTATTATATTATATATATATATTTTTATATATTATTATATATATATAATATATATATTATAATATAATATATTATATATATATATATATATATATATATATATTATAATATATATGTTATATACAAGCTCACAATTTACATTTTCTAACATTTGAATTTTTGGAAAAGTGAAAATATTGATATTTGTTTTTCTTCTACTCATCCGATAACATCAAATTTTCAGGGCTTTGTATAATCGGGCAAGATGCATCTTTTTTAATTAGATTAATTTTTTATATTTTCAAAGAATATATTTTAAAAATTTTAAAAATTTTTTTTTGAAAAATTTGTTCAAGAACAAATCCAAAATATTTCATCTCCAGTTAAGTATCATTGTTCTAAATCTCCATCTATTTTCACCATATTTTTTCTGAAATCTCTTCTATACTTCGCCTAAACGAAAAATATTATGCATTTTTCATTTTTAAAATACAAAAAAAGTGGGTTTAGAAATTGGACAACGCTGAGCACAAAACTCAAAAAATCTAATAATAAAAAAAAAAAAACAATTGTGACTATTGTAGGTAATGGACCCATCTATGCATATTTCAAGTTGGAAGTCATTTCGAAAAAATTGGAAGTTGATCAAAATGTCAAAACATGGGCTTTGAAAACTTTAAAATTCTGAAAATGATTCAGTCAAGATTTACTTTGGAAATAGTAGTTAGATTTCAAAATACTAGAACGATTTGCTTATAGGTCAAAATCGGTTGAAATTCCGAATTTTAGTTCAATTTTAAGGGGTTGAAAATTGGGCTCAGCCTGAGCCAAATATTGGACCCTGTCCTTGAAGGAGAGATTTTCAGATTCCATTAAACGGCTATCGTCTGACATTTGTACTTTCATCGATATATGAAATCACAAGGGAAGTTCATTGATGAAATGGAGAAGTTCAACTGAAGTATACAAGTCAATGAGTTAATGGACATTTTTGGAGCAAGTCTTTGGTATGACGTGTAGTCTAATAAGTCATATAATAATGAATTCAGTTGATTGATTTATTAAAGCATTCTAAAACATTTTATCCAAGTGAACACGTCTCATGATTGCTTTGCATTTTCTTCAACTACGTGCAAATTGGAAAGGTCTTTTTCTATTTTAAGAAGAGTCAAAACGTGGCTGAAAAGTACTGGGTAATGAACGGCTTAGCTTTTTGTGCATGCTTAGCTTTCACCGTGAATATATTGCACAGGCTGGTCAGCAATCTGATGAATGTTCAATGGTTTTCGTCTACTATAGGGGCTTCAATTTCTTTTCACGGATTCATAAATTTATAATTATATATTTATATAATATATATATATATAATAATATATTATATATATATATATAATTATATATGTATATTATATATATATATATATATATATCTTATATT
>JABUQX010085580.1:10000-20000 GCA_015478945.1 Trachelipus rathkii
CCATTTTAACGGTATGGCAAAATACGCACATTGGCGCACACGCACACGCACACGCATATACACTCATGTTTTTTTTAAAACTGTTTTAAATAAATAAATGTATAAATAAATAAATAAATAAATAAATAAATAAATAAATAAATAAATAAATAAATATTTGATTAATGATTATTGTTTTCTTTGAGCACCGCACCGCACCGCACTGTACCTAGCAGCAGGTAGAGTATGCGACATGGTATCCTTTTCAAACTTGGCACCTTATCTGATGGTTACGTATCCGCGCACCTCCCGTAGGGGGGTGCTAGCCCCTCTAAATAGGAAATAGCCGTAGAAGGAAGAAATTTGGAGAGTATATAGAAGAGGAAGGGAGAATTAGATACCGAGCCTGAGTTAAGTGACGGATAACTGAGCCGGAGTCGGGGGCGGAACTGGCTCCGGATCTGTAGTTAAAATCAGCTACAAACACATAATGGGGTCAAATATGGTGTCATTATATATGTTATCGGACCCGAAGATCTCGAATATAAGGAATTCAAGTTCCTAATGGGTATCTGAGAATCCCCAGATAGGGGGTTTTAACCTAAAAAAGAAGAAATGCATAAGAGAATAAGAAGATTGAGAAAGAAAGAAGGAGGAAGGAGGAAGAAAGAATAAGAAAAAGTAGGTGAAAGAGTCACAGTTGGTACCGGCACCGGCACTGGAGTCGGTGCGATGCCAAGTTAGTAAATATATATGCCTAATAATACAATATTGGTTCCAATGTACATGTTTGTAAGACCATAAATATCGAATCTCTTGCATCAATCTCTTGTTTCAAGTTCCTAATGGATATCTGAGGACCCCATGAGGGGAGATCCCGCCTGAAAAAGAAGAAATGCACAGAGTACATAAGAGAAAAGATGGAGAAAGGAAGAAGGAGGAAGGATGAGAAGGAATAAGAAGTCGGCAAATGAGCCATTGACGGCACCGGTGCTGGAGTCGGTGAGGCGCCGAGTTGGTAAACATTCGTCTAATGACACAATATTGGTTTATTGTATATGTTTATAAGGCCGTAGATCTCGATTATCAAGGATTCTGAACCCTCAACGGTGTTTGATGACCCCCACTGAGGGTGTTCCGACTGAAAAAGGAAGAAATGCACAGAGTGCATAAGAGAAGAAGAAGATGATGAAAGGATTCAGAGTCGGAATCAGTTTTGTCTCAAGAACCGGATTTTTGAGCCGGAGCAGGTATGGCTGCGAGGCCGAGTTAGTAAATATTTGCTTAATAATACAATATTGGTATCAATGTATATGTTTATAAGGTCGTAGAACTTGAATATGAGAGTTTCAGAACTTTTAATGATGTTTGAGGACCTCCCAGGAAGGGGTACCTCCTGAAAAAAAGAAAAGCTCACAGTGCTTAGCAGAAGAAGAAGACATAGGAAGGAAGAAGAAGAAAGGATGAAGAGGATGGAATAAGAAGAAGCCTTATGTGTCGGAGTAAATGAGCCATTGCCCACACCAGTGTTGGAGCATATGCGGAGCAGAGTTAGTAAACATTCGTTTAATAATACAATATTGGTATCAATGCGTAGAATGATGAAATTTGGTATACACTGTTTTTGTAAGGTAACCTTGTCGCTGCCACGTTTACGTGTCGCTACGCTCATTGGGTGTTGGAGCTGAGCTCCAAAACCTTGGAAATCGTCGTAGAAGGATAAAATTTGGGAGTGCATAGAAGATGAATTCAAGTTGATGCGATGTATACATATATAACTTTTTTTCACATTACTTATTATAAATTTATTTGAAAAATTACCTTTTTAATTGTAACTTCAATATATATATAATATATATTTTATAATTATATATTATAATTATTATATATATATATATATATATATATATATTATATAATTATATATTATAATATCTATTTATTATATATATATATATTTATATATACATATATATATATAATATATATATATATATATATATATATATATATATATATATATATAATAATATATATATATATTATTATACTATTATATTAATATTGAGAAGAGAGAGAGAGAGAAAGAGAGAGGGAGAGAAGAGAGAGAGAGAGTAGAGAGGAGAGAGAGAGAGAGAGAGAGAGAATTGATAGCATTAACAAAGTATCCTACATATTAATGGTAAACAAACTAACATTACTCAACAATACTTAACCTATCACTATAACATTATCTCAATCATTACTATACACATCCAAACCAAATATTATTTAATTAGCACATATGTACATAAACATATTATGTAACAAACCTTAACAAAAGTATTCATCATATCATAACCTAACTAACATATTAAACTACATACATACCTTACATATGAATAAACTTCTAACACCGACAAAGTTCACTGCATAATATCAGTAAAGTAGCTAGCATTACAATGCAAAACTTAACCTAATCCTACTTTTTTTGACATAAATGTGTGTATGTGAATAATAAAACAATATTTTGTTCGGCTATGTATAGTAAAGATTGAGATTGTTATGTTAACATCTGATGGTAAGTTTAAACATCGAATGTTAGTTACTTTGTTAATGAAAGCAGTTCATTCGTACGTAAGGTATGTTACGAATGTCATGTTCTTAGTTTAGGTGATAGTATGACAGCTTTACTGATGTTAAACTTTGTTATGCTAGCATTTATTTCGTATGTTCAAGTATGTTAATTTTGGTTATGAATTATGATAAATATTACTATGTTAAATATTTAAATTAACATTGATATGTCATAGATGTGATAGAAAATGGGCGATTGGTAAGTAAGTAAGAGAGAGAGAGAAAGGGTGAGACAGACAAAGAAAGGGGGGGATATGAAATCTGACACTCGCTGAAAGTTGAAAAGGGGAAAAAACGTTAACGCACACAAACACACATACCTACAAACAAACTCACTCACACATACACACATTGTATTATATATATATATATATATATATATATATATATTATATATATATATAAATATATATATATATTATATATAATAATATATTTAGTTAATTGTATTATATATATATGTATATATATCTATATATACTATTATTACTATATTATAATTATATATATATAGGTATATATATATTATTAATAGTATACGTTATTTCAGAGTATATATTAGTAAACTATAAAATATATGATAAATATATATATATATAATACACACATTTTATTATATATATATATATATATACTATATTATAATATATATCAGTGGCGGCTCGTGGTCAAAAATTCTTGAGCAGGCAAATCAATATATGATATATATTATATTATATATATATATATATATATATTAATATCTTAAATATATTATAGTATATATAGTAGTATAGGTCCATACATATCATTCTGATAAGCCGAAAAGAGATGAAAATTCATATCTCTTGTACTAATATTTAATTGGAAAGAAGATCATTTTTTTTTTTTAATGACTGCTACTAGAGTCGACAGGCAATTACAGAGTTTTGCTAGACTAAAGAAAACGGAATTGTTTTTTCTGATCCTCAGAGAGTAATCAGTTGTACTGATCGCTAATATTTAAAAAGGGAATCAATTTGAAATTTACGTCGGCGGCTTATCATCGAGTCTTCGGATGAGATTATATATATATATATATATATAATACTATATATATTATATATATATAATATATATAATATATATCATATAATATATATATATATATATATATATATATATATAGTATATATTATAACTATATTTTTTAATTTATATATATAATATATATATATTATATATATATATCTATATATATTATCATATACTATTATATATATTAATATATATATATATATATATATATATATATATAATATATGCTGAACTTAATTTTTTTTTTTTTTTTTGGGTTCAACTAAGGCAAGTAGTCGTTGCCTACTCTGCCTACCCCAAAAAGCCGCCAACTGATATATATATATATATATATATATATCATATATATATATTATATATATTATATATATATATATATATATAATATATATATATATATATATATATATATAGTATATATATATATAATATATATATATATATATTATTATATATTTATATATTATAAATATATATATATAAGATATATATATACTTGTAATTATATATAAAGGAATTTGTCCGCTTTAAAAGGAACTTAACCGATATATATCGAACGAACGGTTGATGTATCAATTTTTTTTCGATTAATTTCAAGGCAATAGTGCGTTAAAGTTGCCAATAACAGTTTTTTTTTTTTTTTGCTTTGTTTTTTAAAACGTTTAATGGAATACCCCAAGATTAAATCGCAAAAAAGGAAAGAGTCAGGGTCTCTCGGCCTCAGCGGGGGACGACCGGGGGGGACTTCGTCCCCATCTGCCCAACCGTCGGATCTCTCGAGCCCCTTAAAAAAAAAAATTTAAAAAAAAAAAAAATTTACATACAAAAATTTACATGATAAAAAAGCAACTTGTGGTAACTCTAGCGCTCTTTCTATTGGAGTTTTCAGCTAACACGCTGACCTGCCCAGGGATTGCATCGAGGCACAGCGTTAGGCGATTCTCGATATCAGGTTTTTATGTAACTTCATTTTAAAGCAGTAGTGCCTATATATATATATATATATATTATCGGGTAGGTATATAGTATAATATATATTACTAGTATATATATATCTATATATGGTTATATGTTATTATATTATATATATTATATGGACAAAGTTACTTAAAAGCCACACGGAACGGGAGTCGGATCACAAAAAAAATTTCACAGTAGCATCTATTGATAACATAAATAGATGTTCTAGGGCGAAATTGATTTTTTTTTTTTTTTATAAAACCTGTGTTCTAAGGGGTGAGATTAGTTCGGTTAGGTTAGTGTTAAGGTTAGGTTAGGTTAGGTTAGGCTTAGGTTAGGTTTAGGTTAGGTCAGAAAAAAAAATTTCATTTCACCCCTAGAGAGAGGTCCTATTTATGTATCATAGAGGCCACCTGTGAAAATTATTTTTTGATCCGAGCTCCCGTTCCGTGTGGGCGTTAAGTAACTTTTAACCTATATATATATATATATAATATATATATATATATATGAATATATGTATATATTATATATATAATATATATATATATATATATTTATATGATTTATATATTATATATATATATATATATATATATATATATAGCGGGTACATGTCAGTAAACAACTCGGATTATAATACAATATTGGAGTCCACTGTTTGTTGTTTATAAGGATGTAGAACTCAAATAGATTGTTTCAAGTTCATAATAGGTGTCGGCAATGCGCATGGGAGGGATACTCGAAAGAAAAAAAGAAGAAAAGTAAAGAACTATATGTCCGGTACATACGTGATCACTGGGTGGCAATCGCCATCATGTCGTACAATATTTAGGACTCTATTATAAATATATATATTTAATATATATATATATATATATATATATATATATATATATATTATATCATATTATATATATCTATATATATATAATATATATATATTATTAATAAATTATATATATATATATTCCGCATATATATACTAATATATATATAATTACTATATATATATATATATTTTATTTATATATTATATATATATATATATATATATTATATAATATATATATATATATATATCTATATATATATATATATATATAATATATGCGGAATAAATAATAATATATATATATATTATATATATATATATATATATATTATATATATATATATATTTATATATATATTTATATAATATATTTATCCGCATATATATATATATATAATATATATATAATATATTATATATTATATATATATATATAAATATATATTATATATATAATATATATTTATTATATATATATATTATAATATATAATATTATTATATATGCGGATGATTTGGTTTTTGTGTGGTGAATTGAAGAGATTTGAACGGATTGGTAGAGAGCTTTAGCCAATGGTTGTGTTAAAGAAGGGTTTGAAAAGGAAACGTAAGATAAAAGAGCAAGGTTATGGTTGTGATAAGCAAATTGTAGCAAATGTAGCAATTATCTAGATGGTAACGCTGAACAAAGTCTCTGATTTTAAAATATTTAGGATATATATTGGAAACAGGGAACGGATGATGCAGAGTGGTAGCAGGAAAGTTGTGAATGGTAGGAGGTGGCTGGTTTTAAAAGTTTTAAAAGTTTTATTTATTTATTTTATATTTTTTATTATATTATAAGTTTAATTTCATATCAATGTTAATTTTACATTGACATAGTAATATTTAACAAAACGTAACAAAAATTTATCATAACCTAACCTAACTATCACACTGACCAACGAATAAATTTTAACATAACAAAGTGTTCATATCAATAAAGCTAACATACCATAACTTGAACAAAGAACATAACATACCTAACATACTTTATGTACGAATAAATTGCTTTCATTAGCAAAGTTCTCTGCCTATCAACGGTTAAGTAACTAGCATCGACCATAAAATTTAACCCATTTCTCATTTTCTATCACATCTATGACATATCAATTTTAATTTAACATTAATGTACAACAACAATCCTAACATACCTTACATACACGAATAAACTGCTAACATTTTTAACTTACGTACGAAAAAATTAATAACATTTACAAAGTTCCCTTCATATCAATGGTAAACAAGCTAACATTACTCAACAATACTTAACCTATAACTTTAACATAATCTCAATCATTACTATACATATCCAAACAAAATATTATTTTCATTAGCACATACACAAACATATTATGTAACTAACCTTAACAAAAATATTCATCATATCATAACCTAACTAACATGTTGAATTACATACCTTACATATGAATAAACTTCTAACACCGACAATGTCCACTGCATAATATCAGTAAAGTAGCTAGCGTTACATTGCAAAACTTAACCTAATCCTACTTTTTGAACATATGTGTGTATGTGATAATAAAACAATATTTTGTTCGGCTTTGTATAGTAAAGATTGAGATTGTTATGTTAACATCTGATGGTAAGTTTAAACATCGAATGTTAGTTACTCTGTTAACGAAAGCAGTTCATTCGTACGTAAGGTATGTTACGAATGTTATGTTCTTAGTTTAAGGGATATTATAACAGTTTACTGATGTTAAACTTTGTTATGCTAGCATTTATTCGTAGTTCAATATGTTAATTTGGTTATGATATGATAAATATTACTATGTTGATATTAAATTAACATTGATATGTCATAGATGTGATAGAAAATGGGCGATTGGTAAGTAAGTAAGAGAGAGAGAGTTCAATATGTTAATTTGGTTATGATATGATAAATATTACTATGTTGATATTAAATTAACATTGATATGTCATAGATGTGATAGAAAATGGGTGATTGGTAAGTTTGGCATCAGTGCATCAGACAGACAAATTGACAACACTTCATAGATTTTGGGTTGTGTTGTATATAAATCATCCATCAACATGATACGTCATTCCTTAACTTTCATTGGCCGTCTGTGACGTCATAGCAAATTCAGTTCTCTGATTAGTAACCCCTTGAGCTTACTAAGATTGCGTAATGTTTAGGTGTGACGTAGATAGCATATTTACCGATCAATATCTAATTATGGTCTGACAGTAGAAGTGTCCGTGCTTTACTAATGTTAAAACTTTGTTATATTAGCATTTATTCGTTGGTTAGTGTGATAGTTAGGTTAGGTTATGTTAAAATATTTGTTAAGCTTTGTTAAATATTACTATGGTAATGTTAAATTATCATTGATATGTTATAGGTACGATAGAAATGTAGGGGAGTAGGTTCCGTTGTGTGATGCAATGTTTGTTATTTTACCGTTGATATGCAAAGAACTTTGTTAATGAAAGCAGTTTATGAGTAAGTTAGGTATGTTATCTATGTTATGTTCTTAGTTCAAGTTATCCTATGATAGCTTTATTGATGTTAAAACTTTGTTATAATAGCATTTATTAGTAGTTCAATATGTTTATTAGGTTATGATATGATAAATATTACTATGGTAATATTAAATTAACATTGATATGTCATAGATGTGATAGAAAATGGTCAATGTTAGTTACTTTACCGTTCATAAGCAAAGAACTTTGTTAATGAAAGTAGTTTATTCGTAAGTTAGATTTGTTAGGTTTGCTATTTTACATTATGTTCTTAGCTCAGGTTATGCTACGTTAGATTTAATGACGTGAAAACTTTGTTAGGATAACATTTATTCGTTGGATAGTGTGATAGTTAAGCTAGGTTAGGTTATGATAATTTTTTGCTAAGTTTTGTTAAATATTACTATGCCAATTTAAAATTAGCATTGATATGTTGGAAAAATAGGGGTTAGGTAGAGTTTTGTACGCAATGTTAGCTACTTTACCTTTGATTAGTAGGGAACTTTGCTAATGTTAGCAGTTTATTCATACATAAGGTATGTTAGGTTTGTTGTTTTACATTATGTTCTTAGTTCAGGTTCTGCTTCGTTAGCTTTTTATTCATGTGAAAACTTTGATATGCTAGTATTTATTAGTTTGTCAGTGCGATAGTTACGTTAGGATATGGTAAATTATATTACTATGTCAATGTTAAATAATATTGTTATGTTATAGATATGATGAAAAAATAGGGGTATACTAAGTTTTGTTATGTAATGTTAGATACTTTACCGATATTGCGCGCTGTACTTTGTCAGTGTTGGCAGTTTATTCGTACTCAGAGTTTGCTAGGTAAGTTATTACATGTTATGTTCTTAGTTCAGGTGGTATTAGGTTAGCTTTACTAATGTTAAAACTTTGTAATGTTAATATTTATTTGGTGAATTAAGTTGTAGATAGTTAGGTTATGATAAATTTTGGTTTTGTTACATATTACTATGATAATGTTAAATTATCATTGGCATGTTATAGATATGATAGAAATGTAGGGGAGAAGGTCACGTTTTGTAACATAATGTTAGTTACATTGCCTATATTAAGCAGTGTACTTTGCTAATGTTGGAAGTTTATTCGTTCGTAAGGCATGTCAGGTATTTTATGATACTCTATGTTCTTAGTTCAGGTAATATTATGTTAGCTTTATTGATGTTAAAATTTTGGTATGTTAGCAATTATTAGTTGATCATTAAGTTTGCTATGTTAAGTTTTGTAGGTAATGCTAGTCACTTTACTGTTGTTAAGGTTGGGACTTTGTTAAATGCTAACAGTTTTATTTCGTACGTAAGGTATGTTAGGTTTGTTGTACATTAAATTCTTAGTTCAGGTTATGTATGTGAGCATTATTGATGTTAAAACTTGGTTATGTTTAGAATTACTTTCGTTGGTCGAGTAATGATTAAATATTGTTAAGGTTAAAGGATAATAATTTTTTGTTGTTTTTGCTAAATATTACTATGATAGTGTAAAATTAACACTGATATGTTGGAAACGTGTTAATAGGATAAGTTTTGTAGCAAAGTTGGCTACTTTACCATTGATTGATATGGAATATTTGTTAATGTTAACAGTTTATTCATACGTAAGGTGTGTTAGGTTTGTTGTTGTACATTATGTTCTTAGTTCAGGTTATGTTATGTTAGCTTTATTGATGTTAAAACTTTGTTATGTTAGCATCTATTTGTTGACCAGTATGATAGACAGGTTACGTTGTGATAAAATTTTGTTAAGTTTTGGTAAATATTACTATGTTAAATGTAAAATTAACATTGATATGTTAGAGATATGCTGGAAAAGGAGGGAATAGGTTAAGTTTTATAGGTAATGTTAGCTACTTTACTGTTAAGTGGGGAACTTTGTTAATGTTAGCAGTTTATTCGAATGTAAGGTATGTTAGGTTTGGTGTTGTATATTATATTCTTAGTTCAGGTTTTGTTATGTTAGCATTTATTCGTTGGTCTGTATGATAGATTGGTTAGGTTATGATAAA
>JABUQX010085580.1:25000-36928 GCA_015478945.1 Trachelipus rathkii
ACTCTAAGGCAAGAATAGCAGCAGTCAACCATTACAAAGGTTGACACTTAAAACAGTAAGTAACTACAAGGACTACAAAACATAATCCATTCATACTTTAATCAACATATTCTGCACATATGTAATAGTTTAACTAAAAATTTATTCATAACATATACCTAACCAGCAAATATCCTATGGGTAAAGAAACAAGTATATTTGTACTCTCTGTAAAGCTAAACTATGAACATTACCTACTTAAACACACAACAACCAGATACGAATAACAGGGTCATCAGACACGTAGTCATAATTCGACATACGAGCGGAAGTAAAACAAGTATTCAGTTTTTATAACATAAATTTTCATTGAAAGAATTTCAATAAATACAAAAAAATTATATAATACATAAAAAAAAACACAAGTTAGTTGTTAAATAATTAATTATGCTATCAGAGAACATAGATTCAGTTGGGTAAGCTCTATATACTCTCTCTAAAGATTCACACTTTGAAAGGGATGTAAGTAAATGCCTTCAGCACCACTAAATCCATTTTTCGGCGTATGCGATTCAGCAGCACTCATTTTCTCATACAAGAGAAATAAACTTATCCAAGCTGATAGTTTATTAACGCCCTCTCTGTAAATCTGTATTATAACGGAACCATATTGTTTTCGGTGTACATAGTATCGATTAACTCATGGGTGCTATAGTGTATTAAGTCCTCAAGTATGTCAACACCGTTAAGATGCGATGTCGTTTTTTCATGTTAAGCAATGCTGTTATATTTTCAGATGATGATAGCAGTGATACTATACACGTAGCACTGAATGTGCCAGCATATTGGGTTTCCATGTTGCGTCAATAATATTTAACATTATGCAGATGGCAGTGAAAGCACATCTATTCTATTATCACCTCTCATATCTGTCACCTCTGAATAGATAATTTCACTAACTCGTCGATCCATCGTAACACACACTTACCTCTAGCATGCGCTCGATGTCGATAATCTTGATGAACCCGTCAGCACAAACGAATAAAGGTCTATTGATTTGAACCTCTGGCAGGAATACAGGCAATGTATCGGACCATTCGGTTTACCAATAAATATAAATGACACATTGTTGGGAATAACGAACCTCCTCGTGAAGATATCAACAACAGGTGTATGAATGCGAGGAGATGTATCGCTACCAAGTACAGCGAAAATGTCTACTGACTGGAAAATCGTATGCGTACTACAACCTTATAGGTATTTAGATTCTTTCTTTCACGATCAGAAGAAAGTAAACAAGATACGACGCACGGAACGACCATGATAGTTCAAAAGGGTATATATTTCTCACAACGACAACAAAACAACAACAACAACAACCACAACAACAACTAACTAACAACAACAACAACAAATAGGAGCAAAAATAAGTTCGTTTAATAAAATTGTTATATGCTAACTTAACTTTGTTTTCATATTAATAAAGCTAACATAGCTATTACTGAACTAAGAATATATGTAACTAATAACAAGATCTACACACTTAACGCTAATAAAACGCTAAATTAACAAAGTTCCATATTAACTAGCAATAAAGTACCTACACAGCGTCAAAAGGTACCCATCACACTTTTCAAGCTATCTCTAACATATCAATGTTAATTTTCATTAACAACTGATTTACGTAGCTTTTAGCAGATCATTCGGATAACATAGCACAAAATGAGTCTTTATTATACTAACCATCTCGAATAATGTCTTAACATATAACAAGTTTTCATATTAAATATAAGCTAACATAGCTAATATACAACTAGGAAAAAATTGTCTACTGGACAAACTAACTAACTTAAGCACGAATAAAGGTTAAATTAACAAAGTCCAACACTTAACAACAGTAAAGTGTAGCTAACATTGCATACAAAACGTGACCTATTCATACTTTTCCAGCATTCCTAAAATATTAACGTTATTTTACATTGACATAGTATATTTTAATCAAAGGATTTATCATGAATCTTGTCAATTATCATTCAGACACGAATAACTGTAATAACAAAAATGTTTTATCTCAAACATAACGACAAAATAAGTTCTTTAATATAGCTAACCACCGAATATATGCTAACGTAACAACGTTTTTACATTATTAAAAGCTAACATACATAACCCGAACTAAGGAATATAATTGTCAACGACAAATCTATACACATGCCAATTACGTACGATAATACGTACTTAACTTAATCAAATTCCGCATTAAACATAAAAGTATAAACTTCCTACATACGTAACATATTCACTTTTCAAGCATTATCTCTATGATATCAATGTTATTTTACATAAAACTGTAATATTTAACTAAAATTTCCGCATACCATGTATAATCATCATATGACTAAAGAATATATGCTACGTACCAATTTTTTTTACATCAACTTCTAATATTTAACAAAATTCATCATAACCTCGCTAAATATCACAATCCATAGCGAATAATTGCAAACATTATTAAATTTTAATTAACAAAAATAAAAAAATAACAAATTTTATCTGACATAACATAAAATAAGTTCTTTTTGATAAGTTATAAGTAAATGTAATAGTTACTGATTTTTAAAGAGTAATTGTAAATTCAGGTAAATCAGAACACCCATTGCCTGCAGACCCTAGCTCCATCCCACCTGCTATTGACTTTGACTATTGATTCAAGTTATATTTTAAGTATCATTTTATCCAAACATAACATAAATAATAAGTCTTTAAATATCATGACTCAATATAGTGCTAAACCAACAAGTTTTAGCATCAAAAAGCTAACATATCATAACCGCCACTAAGTAATATTGAATGTACAAAGGCAACCTATAATATTCGCGTATGAATATTCACTAACATCTGAAAATTCCTACTTTCAAAGATAAAGTAGCTAATAGTCATAACATACTCGATATGTTCCCGACTTTTCTCGCATATGCAGGCAACAGGTAAAGCCGTTATCTATCTAAACAAATCCTTAACAAGGTGACCAATTTCTATAACCGATATACAACATCTTGAACTATGAACACTATTTCATCAAAGTGTCACTCGGTTTGAGTATAACATCAATTGACCTATGAATAAACAATAGACATTAGCAAAATCTTGAGCAATACTAACATTACCAATCCAAAAACTTAACTAGGCTCAGGTTTTCCTAACACATTATGTAGTTAACACAAGTAATTATCATTAGAAAAACTCATGTTTTTTAACAAATCGGTGTTATTTTCACATTGTTATAGTAATATTTAACATAACGTACCTAACTTACAATAAATCAGTTTCAATTAATCAAGAGGTGGCTTGAAGGTAGAATCTTGAAGGGGGGATACTCCCGAAGGGTGTAAGCAGGTTTTGGGCCTCGGCCCGAAGGGCTGAGGCCTTACCCCTCCTTGGAGGGTGTAGAGGCTTGGTGTAAGCAGGACTTTGGTCCTCAGCCGAGGGCTGGAGCTTACCCCTCCTTCGGAGGGGTAAGTCGCTTACACCCTTCGTCGTGATCCCCCTCTCAAATTCACCCTTTAAGGGCACCTCCCCTGATTTTCTCTCGGAAGGTAAGTGTTTGCTTTAGATATACCTTGATTTATGAAAAACTTTATTCGTAGTTAGGTTTTAGTTATGTTAAAGTATACTATGACATGTGAAAATAACACTGAATTTGTTAGAGAAACGATGAGTTTTTTGTAGATATTACTGTGTTAACTGGAGATATGTGTTAGAAACGTAGCCAGGGTAAGTTTTTGTTGGGTAATGTTAGGTTTGCTCAAGAATTTTGCTAATGTCTATGTTTATTCATAGGTAATTATGTTATACTCAAGTGACACTTTGATGAAGATAGTTTTAATTCATAGTTCAAGATGTTGGGATCTTTGAAGTTGGATACTTTGTTAAGGGATTTGTTAGATGAACACGGCTTTACCTGTTGCTGATATGCGAGAAAAGTGGGAATATATCGAGTATTGTATGACCTATATCTACTTTATCTTTGATAAGTGGGGAATTTTCAGGATGTTAGGTGATTATTATACGCAGGTATGTTAGGTTTGCTTTGTACATTATATTCTTAGTGGCGGGTATGATATGGTTAGTCTTAGTTGATGCTAATTTGTTGGTTAAGCATAATTTTGGATAGTCTGTATTTAATAGCTTATTTTTATGTTAGTTTAAGTCAAAATGATACGAAATATACTTGAATTAATAGTTTCAAGTAGTATAATGGGCAGGTGGATGGTAGGGGTCTGCAGGGATGGGGTGGTTTGATTTACTGATCTAGGTTGATTTACTGCTTTAAATCAGTAAACTATTTAGATTTACCTGTGATATATTATTCAAAGAACTTTTTTTATTGTTATTCAGTGTAAAAATTTTGTGTTTTTTTGTTTATGTTTGGTAAAAACTTTGTTATGGCTTTGCAATTATCCGTATGGATTGTGTATTTTAGACGAAGGTTGTCGATGAATTTTTTGTTAAGTAGAAGCTTGATGTATAAATATTTGTTCCTAGCATTATATTCTTTGTCAGTATAATGATTAGACAGGTTTATTGCTCAAATAAAAGTTTTAATTACGATGTTAATGTAAAATTTTAACATTGATATGGTAGAGATATGCTTGAAAAGTGTGTAATAGTAGGGGTTTTTTGTACGAAGTGTTAAGTACTTTACTGCTGTTAAGTGAAAACTTTGTTATGTTAGTATTTATTCGTAGTTCATGTTGTGTTAATTTGTCGTTGTACATTATAATTAATTAGTTCAGGTTCATGTTATGTTGTTTATTAATGTAAAACGTGTTACTTTAGATATATTGAATGGTTATATATAAGACTTATTTTTGTGTAAACGTTGGAGAAGACTTTGCTATGTTAAGTTATTCGTTGCTCTTTAGGATATGCGTAGAACACCAGATCATCCTTGATGTATATAACTAGTCTGTATAACATTAACGTGTTAATGTTAGAGATACTGCTGTGAAAAAGTATGAAGTGTTAGCGTTTTGTAATGCAATGTTAGCTTACTTGTTACAGGGTGTTAAGTGTGGAACTTTGTTAATGTTAAACACTTTATTGTGCTTAAGTTGTGTAGTTTAGTCGTTGTAATATCATTTCCTAGTTTCAAGGCCCTATGTCAGAAGATCTTATATGAAAGCTTGTTATGTTAGCAGTATATTCGTGGTTTAGTAATAAGAAACTCATTTGTGCTATTGTTTATCGAGAAAATGATCTCTAAATGCTACGTAACTCAGTTGTTAATGTAAAATTGAACAATGATATGTTCTAGAGATACTTGATAAAGTTGTGAATGGTTACGTTGTAAGCGTGTTCTAAGGTACTTTATCTGTAAGGGTATGGAACTTTGTTAATGTTAGTTGTTTTATTCTAGGTAAGGTGTTGTTAGATTTGTTATGTCATTATATTCTAGTCTGGTAATGCTATGTTAGCTTCTATTAATATGAAAACAAGTTACGTTTGCAATATTCGTTGTTGGTATATAAAGAATTATTTTTGTACTATGTTGTTTGTGTTGTTGTTGTTGTTGTTGTGGTTGTTTGTTGTTTGTTGTTGTTGTTGTTGTTGTTGTTTCTGTTCGTCTAACGAGAATTACTACTTTTGAACGATATGGTTCGTCAGCTGTGTATTCTTGTTGTAGGCTTTCTTCTGATTTGTTGAAAGAAAGAATCTCATTACAATTAAGGGTTGTTTACGCACACGATTTCCGTCAGTAGGACATTTTGGCTGTATGTTAAGATGAATCTCCCTGCATCTCTACAACCTGTTGTTGATAGTCTTCACGAGAGCTCGTATTTCACGATGTGTCATTTAATTTAATCGCATCGGATGGATACCGATAAATTGCTTGTATCCGCCAAGTCAAGATAATAAGACCTTATTCTTTGTGCGATTGATCATCAAGCTTATGACTTCGAGCAGCATGGCTAGAGATACTGTGTGTGTTTCGATGGATCGACGAGTAGTGAAATATCTATCGAGGTGATAGTGTGAGAGGCTATAATAGAATAGATGTTCCTTTCACTGCATCTGATAATGTTAAATTCTGATGTACGCATATTGGACCAATGATGCGCTGTCACATTCTTGCGTACGTGTATAGGTTCACTGTTCACTCATTCTGAAAATATAACAGCTTGCTTTAACATGGAAAAAACGATAAACTGTTCATAGACTTAAAGATTTGACTAATACTACGGACTTATACATATAGCACATGGTGTAGTCTATGATATTTTTTACACCGAAACATATGGTTTCCGTATAATACAGATACAGGATGCGTTGAATAATATCAGCTTGGATTAGTTCTTTATTGGTATGAGAAAATGAGTGTGCTGAAGGTCGTCATACGCCGAAAATATGGTTTATGTGTTGCTGAAGGCATTTTATACTTACATCTTTCAAAGGATTTGTATTGAATCTTTAGTAGATATAATAAGAGTAACCTAATGAATCCTATTTTCTCTGATAGATGAATTTAATAGTATTGTAAAATAAACTTGTGTTTTTATGTATTTATATAATGTTTTTATGTTATTTATTTGAGTTTTCAATGAAATTATATGTTATAGAAATGAAAACTTGTTTTACTTCCCTGTATGTTCGAATTATTTGACTACGTTGTTGAATTGACGGTGTTTATGTTCCGTGCTGGTTGTTGTGATGTTAAGTGTGTAATGTATAATAGTTTTAGCTTTATCAGAATGAGTAAAACTACACTGTCTTGTCTTAACCAGTTAGGTATTATGCTGGTTTAGGTAGGTTATGTATAAATTTTTTGTTAAAATTACTATGGTGCTGTAAGATAGGTTTGATAAAGTATGAATGGATTATGTTTTTGTGAGCTTGTTAGTTACTTTACTGGTGTTATAGTGTGGAACTTTGTTAATGTTGACTGCTTATTCTGCTTAAGTTGTGTTAGGTGTCGTTGTACATTATTTTCTTAGTTCAGTTGATGCTATGTTGCTTTATTAATGTGAAAACTTTGTTACGTTTGAGTATATTCATTGATTGTATGATAATTACACAAGGTTATAGTAATTTGTTGTTAAATATTCAGTATTTAAAAATATCCATGATTTGTTAGAAAAAGTGTAAGTAGGTTACGGTCTGCGCTCTATGTTACTTTACAGTTGTTAAATGTGAAACTTTGTTAAGCCGTGTACCGTTTATCCTGTTAAGATGTGTTAAGTTTGTCGTTGGGGGTTATATTCTTAGTGATGATGCTAAGTAAGCTTTCATTAATGTGAAAATTTGTTTACGTCAGCATATATGCGTTGATCAATGTATAAATGAACGCGTTGATTTATGTTATGTTTAATATCAAAAATACTAGTCGAAATGTAACTTGAATGCAATAGATATTAGATCATAAGATCAGGATAGATAGGAGGGTGTCAGATGTGGTTGGATGTGGTTTGATTTACGTGATTTACTGCTTTAGGGTATGTAAAACTGATAATTAGTAAAAAATATAATTGAATAATGATCAAAATATTATAGTATCAAACTGGACAGGGGGTGCGGTATGGTGGTTGGGATGGTGGTTTGATTTACTGATTATGATTTAGGATATGTAAAAAATGACAATTTTTTAGTTAAAATTTGACTTTAATCAATAGATCACACTGACAGAGGGTGGGGGAGGGTGGCTGGATGGTGTTTGCATTACTGATTCTGATTTAGGGTATTAAATAACGTAAATTTTGGTAAGTTATAACAAAAAGAATAGGAATTTTATTTTTTTATTTATTTATTTTATTTATTATTTTTTTCTTGATGGTTTCTGAAACCATTATTTCGAAATCTACAGATCCAGTAAACATATATAAAGACGCCAACATTGTTGTTATACGAATGTTTATTTAGACTGCCCAGGCGGTCAGACCGGTGCAGGAGCCACTCATCAGATTCAATCTAATCTTTCTATAATTGACACTCTGAATCTCTCCGCAAATTTCAGCTTATACGATCATTAATTTTTTTTTAATGTGGTCCCCCTTCGGGGACCGGGGCTAACTTCGTATATGAAATATCAGGTATTCATCATCTAAGCTCTCCAATTTTAATCAATGCGATAAGTTCGGAGTCCGATGTAAGCAGGCCAATTCGATTCGAGTCGGAATCGGTGCGAAGAAGCCAGCCCGCGGAAGCAAAGTCGGAGTGCGTAAAAAAACGATCTAACAGGAATCGTTTTTGAATCAGTTTCGATTTCCTTTTGAAATGAATCGTCGACGTAATAATATTATAAGTAATAACATTGGTTGTTGTTATGCGCACGCGCGTGCGCGGGCTCTCTCTCTGCAGGCATCGAACACTGGTTCGATTGATTAGCCCGGTTAGGCTTAACTCAGTCCTCGGGTTTGAAAGCAAAAGTGGCATAAACGCGGGCCGTAGCGGCTAACTCTCGGGGGTGACCACCCCCTTATATACATCCTAGAGACTTGAAATTTACCCTGTTTCTGAGCTTAACCATACATAGATTAGTATTCCAGTTCAGTTCGATATCTTATTTTCATATCGAAAAAGGGTGTCACGGTCCAAACTGGCTCACTAATTATATATAGATAAATATATTTACTAAAAATAAATATATTGTTATATATAGTATATTATTTACATTATCGCTAATATTAATATATTATTATAGTATATATATAACTATATATTAATATATATAATATATATATATAAATTTAGGACTAAAAAATAAATAGTGAATTGTCCTTGGAGAACTCACATCACATCGGCTAAAATGACTTCAAAAAAAGCTGGGAATTCTGTTTAAATACTCTTTGTTTTCTTATCAATGTTGGATCCAGTTATGCTTATCTTTTAGCACAAGGAAAAAATGTTCCCCCATTTGGGTGATCCGGTTCCACTCTCTTCTGGATAGAGTGAAGGCTAAGGTCTAAGAGTTTAATAACCTGTGCTTTTTTAGTCTCACTTTTAATTCCTACTCCGTGTAATGAGTGCTCTTTCTCTTTTCTATAGTATTACAACGGCAGGTGCGCGCGGGAGATTTGACTTCTCGATTCCTCATCACTGTGCGTCGCTCGAACATCAAAGAGTACGCTTGTTTCTTGCATAAAATTGTGTGGAAATATTGGAGCTCAAGATCTCTCGTTGTGGTACCTCCCTTCTTTCCAGCTACATCTGTTTTAGAACTCCTTGCCTTCTTTTATTTCCCCGCAATATTTAATCTTCCTCTATTTAATCTGCGTCCACCTGAGGAATTGCGTTAGGCAAGGTCAGGGTGGGTCAGTCATTTAATTTGTAATTTTATTTGTTATATTAATGTAATTTTATTATTATTGTTTATTTTTGTTTTGCCCCTCTTTTGGAAAAGGGCCGTGAGTGGTTCATATGTAAAAAAAAAATATAGAATATTTATATTATAATATTATATATATATGATATATATATATAATATATATATATATTTATATATAAATATATATAATATATATATATATACTATAATATATAAACGTATATAGTATATATATATATATATATTATATAATTATATATATAAATTAATATATATATATATAATAATAATTATATATATCAATTATTATATTTTATATTAATATATATATATATATATATATATATATATATATATTAATATATATAATATATATTATATAATATAATGTTTTTTTATTTATAGTTAAAATTAAAAAAAAAATCGTTAAATAAATACAAAAGGTAAAATGTAAAAAAGCTGTAATTTCATCTGCATCGAACTTGTATTCATACCTTCTATGCACTCCCATATTTCATCTCTACGACATTCATAAGTTTTGACAGCCCAACACCCAATTGGCGTAGCGACACGTAACCTCGGCAGTGATGAAGTTACCCTATAAGAAAGGTGTATACCAAAAGTTTCTTCATATCCACACATTGATACCAGATGTATATTAAACGATTGTTACTAACTCGGCTTCGCACAGCGTCACACCGGTGAGGCAATGGCTCATTTGCTCCGACACATGAGACTTTTTTTCTTTTCCTCCTTTTCTCCTTCTTTTTTTCTTCTGTGTCTCTTCTTCTGCTTAGCACTAGTGCTTTTCTTTTTTTAGGCGGCGCTACCGCAACTGGTTCTGTTTCAAATACATTAAATTCTGAACGCCTATTTCAATTCTGCAGACTTATAAAACATATACATTAACCAATATTGCATATTGAAGCAAATATGTACTACTCGGCACGGAGCCATACATGGCTTCAGCTAGTTTCGGTACTTGAGGAAACTCTACTCTGACTCTGACTCTGAACTGACTCTGCTTGAATCTGAATTCTGACTCTGACTGTGACTCTTGACTCGAACTTTCGTGCATTTTCTCTCTATGCACTTCGTGCATTACTTCATTCATCATCGTAACCCCTGTCAAAGAACACCGTTGAGGGTTCTGAAACTCCTTGATAATCGAGATCTAATCTTGGCTTATAAACATATACATTGATACCTATATTATATTGTATTAACGAATGTTTACTAACTCGGCACCTCACCGGCTGCAGATACCGGTGCCATCAAATGGCTCATTAGATTTCAATACCCCTCTGTCCTTTCTCCTTCTTCCATCTTCTTTCTTTCTCCCATCGATTTATCCACTCTGTGTTTCTTCGTTTTTCAGCATGTACCTCCCGCTTCAATATGGGTCTTCTAGATACCCACTAGAATCTGAAATTGCATATTTCATATTAGTACTTATAACTTTTGATTTGATTCAATTTTTGTTTTGAAAGAAAATATTACTAAAAATATTTACGATTCAGCAACCGTGCTAGTTACAGGATTCTGTACTTCTTCGCTTTTTTTATTCTTTCTTCATTTTCATTCCTTCTCATCTTCTTATTCTCGTATTGCACTGCCGTGCATTCTCTCTTTTTTTAGACCTTATCAGCCTCTCGTGGGTCTCTCAGATATCCTCATTAGGGTACTTGAAACCCTTCATATTGATAACTGGTTTCGGTAAGGACACATATTTGCCCATTATTATGTTGTAGCTGATGTTTTCAACTACGGTATCTGGATCCGTCAATATCTCGGTCTTGAGCTTCAGACTCGTCTAATAATTCTCCCTTGCCTTCGTCATTCTTCATTCAAATATATTACTACGACATTTTTCCTATTTGACGATATATAGCCATCTCTCTGGGGGGCGGCACGGATATGTAACTTTTGCGTCTACGACGAGGGTTAGCGTCTACCACAGAATGAGTGCGAAGTTTGAAGAGGAAAACCATAGTGCATACCCATCCCGTGTGCAGCACGGTGTTAGGACTTGCTAGGTGCAGTGGTGCGGTCGGTGCGGAGAGGTATGGGAAACATAATCGTAGATTATTTATTTATTTATTAATGTTATTTATTTTATATATTTATTTATTTATTTATTATTTTATTTTTTTTATTTATTACAATCATTTGTCTGGAAAATTTTGCGTATGTGTTGGGCGTGTTTGTTGTATGTCGGGTGTGAGCATTTATCTTTAAATATTAAATGAACTCTGTTGGCGAGCTCTCTGCTTTTCGCAGTTTCTGTGAATCTTTTTCACGCCTATGACATATCGATGGCTTTTTCTATAGAACATTTTTATTCTTCTCTTTGGCACCACCAGCAGCACGTTCCAGCCCCTCTATGGCTGCAGCTGTAGATAGCCAATTTATTATTTTAAATATGTCCATGCGGTATTCCTAAATTCTGCTCTACACACTCTTTTTTTTCTTAATTCATAATCCTGCGGTCTAACCTCTCAACTTAGGTTGTGATCATTATCAAGCTTAAATTAACAATGAATCATATTATAAAAAATAGGTAATTTTTAGATTGGTGTAATATACAAAACACGATTATTCTTTGATCGACAATCGATTTCTTTTTC
>JABUQX010085581.1:0-29950 GCA_015478945.1 Trachelipus rathkii
ATTTCATATTTCCGGAAAATCCAGATAACTTATGTCAAACTTATATATAGTCATCCATGAACGTTATAGCAATAAACCTAATATACTCGCTGATATTACTTAAAAATATCTTTTATCTACTACTGATGAACAGTAATAAGCCCAATATATAATTCAATTGCTTCTCTTTTCTCAATCCTTTTAATTACTGTCATATTATGTACCAATAAAATAAATGTTAATATTCTAATCTAAATTAGCACTTTATCTTTCTCCTACTTCAATTAATACACTATAGACCATACTATACTAACTTACTATATATATATTATATATATATATATATATATATAATATCTTTAACTTACTAATATATATGTATATCATCATATAATATATATATATTATATATTTTATACGTATAGTATAGATATATATTATATTTACTAATATAGTATTATAATAATAATTATACATATAAAATATATAAGAATAAATATATAGTACCTATATAAGGATATATATCAATATTATGACTACTATTTGAGATACATCATAAAAATAGTAAAATTAATAATTATAAATATGTTATTATTATATATAAATTATATTTTATATATATATATAACTATATTATAATAGACTATATAATATACTATATATATATTGATAATATAAATTCATTAATGTAATATAATATAAAGTTAGTATAGGGGTGCAAACTACGCTAAATATGCGCAGGACCGGAAGTTCGCAACCGTAAGTTGCACAATAGTTGATAGCTAACATTTGCAACCTTTGTTTTTCAAGCTTGATGTCCTTGTGTCAGTTTTAGAAGTATTTTAAGGTAGGTGAGGACAGGTTTAATCTTAAAGTTTGGAAGATTCCGTTTTTGGTAGGTTTAGTCCTGAAGGGGGCGTAGCCCCCAAAAGGGCGGGCTTATTTTGTTTCCTAGAAGGGTTTAAATGATCAGTAGATCATTTATTTCATTCTCTTAATGGAGATTTATTCGTGATCGGATTACCGAACTATAATCGATGTTTTCAATAGTATCTTTCTACGTGTTCTGGTTGGCTTTTTATTCTATTCCAACAAATAATTCAATCGAAAGAAAATTAATTAGCTATACATTATCATTCGCATTAATCGCGTGTAGTATTGACTTTACAGTTTATAACTGCCCTTCCTTTCGCTTTTAGGAAGGAATGAGTACGCTTCAAATTATTGGTAATATATGTTATATTGATGTGTGACTAAACTGATCCCACGCCGAGTTTGGTGACCGGTAGTCACCCTAAGGGGGTGCTGGCCCCCGAGCGAAGGTGAAATATAACGCTAAGACCCTTGATTGTTGCTTCCTTTTCGCGAGAAGATTAGGCTTAAGCGCACTCCCAATACGACAGGTTGACCACAGGTGAGTTTTGGTGACCGTAGGTTCTCTAAGGGGGTGCAGCCCCCTTAGCGCCAAAGGCAGAATTCGTCCTGGAAAACCCATTTTCGTTTACGGCCCTATAACGCTATCCTATAGTGAAATTTATGGATGTGAGCCTATATGATAGACGGTAATGCAATCGTAAGAGAGAGTGAGTTACAGTCCACTCTGCTCCCCTGTAGAGGGGGGAAGCTACCTCCTCTATAAAATAAAAGTGGACTCGTAGAAGATTTTCTTCAGAACCATGGGTGCGGAGCCGGAGTGGAGTCGGAGCAAAATTCTTTGGAGTGGAACAGGAGCGTCACCAGGGACCCTCTGCCGGAGGGGGTGCCTTCGCAATAGAAAAAAAGAAAGAAGACCAATAGCAATGGAATAAACCAAAGGAGAAGAAAGAAGAAATGATGAAAGGAAGAAGAAGGAGGAATGAGGAAGGAAGAAGAATGAGGAACGAGGAGGAGTAGGAGAAGGATTTAGAGTTGATAGTGGCCCGGTGCTCGGAGCCGGTCGGTGCTGAGTTCAATAAAACGTCGTATAAACAATGTTAGTGTCTTTATATAGGTTATTGGGTCTATATATTTCGAAAAGCTCATTTGAACATGCAAAGAAAAAACAACTAAAAAATAAATAAATAAATAAATAAATAAATAGAATAAATAATAAATAATTAAATAAAATAAATAAAATTTCTTCATTCTATTTTTATGTTTAATAAGCTTACCAAATTTAACGTTTTTAACATACCCTACAAGCAGTCAATCACTTAAATCAAACTGCCCTCTCTCAGTCCTTCCTGATCTATTGATCTTATATGATCTTATTGATTTAGAGCGTCAAATTCTTTTACTAGATTTCATGTATTTCAATACCCTAAATCAGTATAATCAAGTAAAATCAAATCACCATCCAACCACCCTGGTGTCCAGTCGTGATCTATTGATCTATTGACTCTTTTGATGCCCACGTCTATGATCCACTGATTTATTAATCAATTTAATCTTTAGGTGCTATAAATCAAATTTTTAACTAAAGATTAGATGTTCTGATGTGCTACCACGAGTAATAATCACATCCCACCACCACTCCCTGTCATTGTGGTGAATCTATTGATCTATTGATCTAATTGATCTATTGAACCCATCCATGGCTATTGATCTATTGATCAATCTCCAAATTTTTTTCACTAAAATTGTCAAATGTTTTATCATACCGCTAAAGCATAAATCATAAATCAAACTCACCACTCAAGCACATCTAGCTCATGCCCTTGATCCACTGGATCTTTGATCTACTTGATCTCAACGTCACATTTCGAATTCATTTTGGATTAACATACCACAATAAAACAAATTTTTTATAACTGTTGAAAATTAGGAATAAACGGTCAAAAAAACAACCCAAAAAAAAAAACAAACAACGGAGGAGGAGGAAAGGAGAAAGAACTAGTGAAGTGATAGAGAAAGAAGCAAAATTAGAGTTGATCAATTTTTTGAAAATGAACCAGGAAGGGACTGAGCAAGAGGAGATGCTGCATCTAACGGAGAACAAGACTTTGTTTAGTACTCACGGAGTATAGATTTTGGCACGATTCATGGATGACATATAAGTTGCGTAAGTATCTGGATGTTGGGTAAAATACATAATACTTGAATTCAGATTCATTATGGAGAATAGCAAGAGAACAAACAGAGTAATCCAAGGCTTGTTAGGTTTAGTTGAAGGGAAAGAATCACCTCTCTAATTAATCTGAACACTCCGAGTGACCCCTCCCACTAAAGTAGTGAGTCATTCCATGGGAAATCAAAGAGGTACGGCCGCAAGTCCCACTAGTTAATAGCACCGGTGCCAAAAACGTCTCATCTTCTTAGGCTGGGGTCTTTCCTGCGGAAGACTTGAAGAGATAGAACATGGTCTAGGTGAAAATAAGCGTGTTGGAAGAACCCAAGGAGGAAGAGTTAACAAGAATAAGAAGAGAAATTAGAAGGTTTGGAAACATTTTTAGAATGTTATGTTCATTCTCTAATGCGATCATGGGTACGATTATGGCAGACTGCACCAACTGCTCGAAGT
The DNA here is from genome assembly GCA_015478945.1 of Trachelipus rathkii. Taxonomy (NCBI): domain Eukaryota; kingdom Metazoa; phylum Arthropoda; class Malacostraca; order Isopoda; family Trachelipodidae; genus Trachelipus; species Trachelipus rathkii. The sequence continues at coordinate 3,479 of JABUQX010085581.1, forward strand.
CATTCTAGGATAAAAAATCGGAAGGCAACTTCAGCCACTGTATCTTGAGAAACTTAGACGAAGTCATTGCGGTGGTGAACGTTGAAACCATGAAGATGATTTCAGAAAAAATGAAAGGAAAGAAACTTCTAATTTGTTTAAGTAGTCTGAAAAATTTAGTTAGTCAATTGAGTTATAGAGACAGATATTCAGAACTTATTGAATTAAGAGCTATTACAGACAGAATTAGCTTCCATTCAAGTAATCACAACACCCACAGATGCAATCTGACACACGAAAATAAACACATTGCACTCAGGAAGGCACACGTTCAACAGAGAGGGTTTTCTATCCAGAACGCTCAACATCTAAAGTTCGTTAATAATAGAAATGAGTTAGGGAGGAGAGAGTGATGTTCACGATCAAAGTGGAAACTAGTGTACCAGAAAGCTGTCATCCAATGGTGAAAGGGGTAGGGTGAATGAGGGCTAATTGTCGTGGTTGCCATTTTTGACTTTGATTTTAGAAGGAAAGTGTAGTCAGCTAATCAGTATTAGCGGTGTGTGATAAAGGAGAGTCTATCCAGGTGTAATGACGAATGTGGAGTATGAGCGAAGAGAGTTCAACCATGGGCAACTGGAGTTCAACTTGGGATGTACGCGTGAACCATTCTGTGCCTGCCCAACGGGGCGTAATCTCGTCCATCGGGATATATATAATATATATATATATACTATCTATATATATATATATAATATAATAATATATATATATATAATATATATAATATATATATATATATATATATACATATATTATATATATATATATATATATATATATATATATATATATTGACTTTTAATCAGTAGATTTTCGAAAATACAGACAATAATATATGTGTATGATTTTATAGGTACCATTTGTGTCTTTTCCCCTTTTCCCCAAACATATTTTATAAACCTTTCCTTTATTTTTTTTTCTCTTTAAATTGTCGTTTGTCTTAAATTTTCCAAAAGGGCCATTCCTCAAACAAAGCTCCATTGGAATCATAGATATACTGTATGTGTTTATTACCTTCCTTCTCAAGATTTACCAAACGGATTGGAGAAAGATTATTTTCCTTTGACTTTCTTTTCTTCAAAATATTTCCATGAATTTAAATTTATATCTCGCTGGAACATGAAATCTTTTTTTTCATTTTTCTATTTGACTAACAACTTATTTTAGTTTCTAGACCTACTTATTTGTCCTTCGAGAAATTTCTAATAAAAACACCATTCAAGACTCCCCATCACCTTCAAGGCCCAATTTACTTGACGTAGAGGGATATAATTGTTCCCAGTGGCTTAAGGTTAAACATTTCATTTGGGCGTTCCTCCACTCCCACAAGAAATAAACACGAATTAATCTCTTTGAAATTATAGATTATTACTATATTTTGTTATCTGAACTGATGTATTAATCTACTTACCCAGCAGACGAAGGTAAACAATCTCTTATATTTTTTAGGTGTAGTGTTTTTCATAATATATATATATATATATTATAATATATATATAATACTATGTTTATATTAATAATATAAATATAAATAATATAATATAATTTAAGCCTTCTAATAAAATATTATAATAGGTACGCCTCTATATTATCATATATATATATATCATACTCTATTAAATATTATTATTCATCAATTAACTAGTATAATTTAAGTATGATAATTCTTGCACGATTTAAATTATTAAGCAAAGGCAATCAGGACTTTTACGATGAGCTTAGATTTGATGGTATTCTTTCGTGGTCATCAAAATAAAGGGTTAATAGTTTATTAACCAATATTATCATTCACATAATTTTACTCCTAGAGTCAATAATAATTTTGAGAAATCAACTAATCTACTTAACTCACAACGGCCGTAATGTAATTATTTTCTTCAATCGTTTCTATTTATTATTATTATTATTAAATTTATTGTACTTATTAAATTTTATTATTATATTTATTAGTAAGTTTTATTTTATATAACTTATTCACTCTCAGATTTAATTATTATTATTATTTATCCATTATAGTTATTACCATTATTTATTATTATATGAGAGGGTAATGTGTATAAATAAAGATAATTCATAGATTAGTAATATGTAATGATTGTTTGCCTATGTAGTAAGTATACTGAAAATATTTTGTAACCTATTGCAAATAATAGCATATACAGTCTTCTAGCTAGGCAGAAAAGGACTCAGAAAATTTATTATCATATTTATAATAGGTAGTCCCCTGTATTAGAGTTTCACGTATAAATTCTGTATATATGTTTCTTTATATACTTGTAGAAAGGTGGAATCTTTTTATTTATTATTTTGAACTATATTATATTTTGCTAAATATATATTTTAATTATGTTTATGATATATCTTTATATAACTATAAGACGATACCAAGTTATAATATATATATATATATATAAATATATATATATATATATATATAACAAATATTATTTATCATATTTAGTTATGTTTATGTTAAGGCTATATATAGGTATATATATTTTAAATTAATATATATATTATATATATATATATTCACAGAGGAGAGAGAGAGAGCGATGGTTATGCATATTCTCTCATTCTTAGAATACTTTAGTGACTTAGCCGCGAAATAGTATATGTTGATAATAAGTTATTCTTTTTGCTATTCTTTAATAAATTTCTTAATAATCCCACATTTTAGTTCCTAATTCTGGAATATTGTAAAACTCATTGAATCAAGAATCCTTGTTTCTTAAATCTCATCACAATACGTGAGGCGGAAATATATATGATTTAGCGAGAGAGAGGAGTTACTTGACTGGGGGATGAACAAACATATTCTGTGATATAGAAGAAAGGAGTGAGTATGAGAGCGCAGAGACTCCGTAAAACCTCCACGGTGAAATATCATGCTCGCACGCAAGCCGTAAACACCCCTATCACTCTAGTAATTCTCTTACGGCAATGTAACTCACACTTTAGACCTAGGGTAGTGTTTTAAACTCTATCTATGTTAATATCTTTCGCATTAACTTATAATATATTTGAGATTCGAAGTATGACATTCCTCTGAATAAATAGGCATACATTTCTAATAAAGACCAGCATAATTTTCAATATAACAGGCTGGTCAAATATATTTATCTCATAGTATAAATTAATATTTGATACCAAGGATGTCTTAAAACAGGAAGCCTGATATAGTTTTATTGTTTATATATATATAGTAGATTGATATATATATACTATAAATATTTTTATTAGTCTTTAAATTGATAATAATTATATATATATATATTATACATATATTTGTTTTAATATATATATAATATACTACCTAAAAATATTTATCATTAGTTATGTATTATAGATAAATTACCTTTATTATTATAATATAATAATATATATATATATATATAAATATATTTTAATACTTTACTTAAAATTTAGAGTACTTATTTTCTATTAAATTTTACAGCTATTAATAGTAGTACACTATTACAATAATATCATATATATATATATATAAAATATTATAGTAAGTATATACTTCACTCATTATAAATAAATAGTATATATATATATACGTATATTATATTATCCCTTAAATATTTTGCAAATCACATTTGATAAAATATTTATGGTATAATATAATATATATATATCACTCTTTATATGTGTGTGTGGTGTATGTGTGTGTTTGTGTGTGGATGTGTTTGTGTGTGTGTCAGGCTCACAGGTGATGTGTGTGTGTGTATGTGTGTGTGTGTGTGGTGGTGTGTTGTGTGTGTGTGGTGTGTGGGCGCAAAACTTTGAAAAATTATAATTTGGCCTAATTTTTCCTGTGCATAAAAAATTAGCTGGAAATAATTTATAGTTTAGAAAATGATCACGTAGTCTATGAGAGATAAATATATATATTAATAATAATAATAAAATAATAATAATAATAATAATAATAATTATTCATAGGGGTAAAATAATAATAATAATAATAATCATATAATTAATTAGTTGAATTAAAATTCATATATATACTTGGAGCTAAAATTAAAGATTAGTATTTTCACATTTGTTAGAAATTCTCGATGTATATTCTTTTCGTCTTACTCTTCTAATTATTTATTCATTATTAAATTATTTATTATATATATGATTATTATTATTATAATAAATTAATATTTGATTGTGAGATAGATATGTTAGTATGTTGTTAAAAGTAAGTCAGTAGTGATGTAGTATATGATAGTAATGGTGAGTGTTGTAGCAGTAGTCAATTAAATTCATTGGATACTAGTTTTTTTAATGAAAATTTATTATTATATAGGGTAATCATTCAATAATTAAGTTTCTCATAGTCATACAGGTGGTGAATATACTATTTACCAAAATTCCCTAATTTTTTTTACATTGAATCAAATGATTGACTCCAATTAACTATTTATAATTTTATTATTTTATAACACGCGTCATGAATATCATGTATATAGTATGTTATATGTCATATATATTTATAGGTTTCATACGCACATGTACGCACACAAGTTAATTATTTTCCTTCCGGTTGTGGTTGTTAGGTTTGAAGAAATTCCACACCCTCATATTTCCGAGAAACGACATTTTCAAAAACTTTATTCATAAAATTCGAGTATTGTAATCTCTCATAAAATCTGTCAAACGTTTTACCAAGGGAAAAAGGCCGGACGCCTTGTTTGTGAAAGAATGAATAAATATTGAATATGGAGAATTTCTCTTTTTTGTCGGAAATTCTATCATCCAAAACTACGTGATAATATCTTATTATATTATACTATGCCAATAACCGTTTGAACAGTCATGGACGTCACGATTTGACGAGTTTGAAACTTTGCATAAGAGTTATGACTATAGGATTCTGCGAGTTAGATGCTTTTTCTCTCTAAAGATCTAATATTAGAGATTAATATTTGGTATTGAGACGGATTTGGGTAAAAAATGAATTTAGTAGATTTTATAACATATATGAATAGAGTGAGGTGAGGAGGTGGAGTAGAGAATTTTATTATACTGACTTAAAAATATATATTTATAAGCATTTTAGTATAAATATATTGTTTCAATATATGAATGTTAAAGATAATTGTAAATATATATTAATTGTGTATATTATATTAAAAATAAAACATATTCAAACTATTTCATATAAATAAAAGTAAAATATATATAGTGTATTTTTGACATTGTCATAATAATGCAATTTCAAAATAGCATATAAAAAATAGTATTGAATATTGTATTAATATTAATATATTAATTATGTTATATTATATATATTTAGGTGTCTACATATAATTGATATAACTGCATCAAATTAGCAGAACAAAATGAAATTATTTTAATATGTAGTTTACTCTTAAATATATATATATACTAAATAATTATTATATATCATATATTATAATTAATACATGTATATATATAATGAAAATACTAAACTACTATTAATAATATCATATTAATAATAATTATATTCTATATATATATATTATATATTAAGTGATGACCGGATGTCAAAATTTGCCTGTTTTGCGGAATGCGGCTAATTTGTCTCTGTGTATGCGAGAGATCTTATAATAGTAGAGATGAGTGATGCAGGAATGCTGAGATCTTAAAAGTAGATGAGGATTGTTGGATTGACGTGAGTGCGGAATAAGCCGGATTGTTTACTCTTTGAATCCTGTAATTAAACATATATATAGTATAAGTATGATATTATATATTTTTCCTAAAATTATTATCATAGTACTACATTTGATATATAGAAATATATATTTTATATATATGGATTAATATATATATAATATATATCTCTATATATAATTAAATAGTATATATTATATATAATATATATATATATAATATATATATATTAACAGAAATCGAAATTCAAAATTACAAATTATTCCCATAACACTCCCATCAATAAAGATGCCCAAAATAATTTAAATTCGTATTTATTGCATTTAAGTATATTCCAATATGTGAAAAAACATCCTCACAATCCTCATTTTTCAAAAGATATGATGAGGATGTGCACGCACGTTATTAAGTGAGGATGAGGATGTAAAGATACGGATATGCGAGGAGTGCGTGTACTGTTATTCTGTCATCAACTAAATTATAATTATATACCAAATTATATATATATATATAAATATATATTATCTAATAAATATAAGACAGGGTAGTAATATATATATATATATATATATATATAGTATAGTATATATATATAGACAGAAAAATATAGTGATTATTATTATAAAATTATTAATATAGTTATTTTAAGTCTTTTCAAAAGTAGTAGATACGTATTATTATAATATGAATATATATAATTATATATTCAATATTTTAATTTTGTTATTTTAATATATATATATAATTATATATTATATATATCCTAAAATATATATATATATATTATATATATATATCATATCGTTGTTATATTATATATATTTATATGAGATAATAACCTATATATATATATGATTTTTAATAATATAAAATATATATATATAATATATATATTATAATACTATTTATAATAATTAGTATATATTTATTATACATTCATTATTATACTCAATATTTTCACATTATACAGTATATAATAATAAATATTTAAGAACTCTTAAAAGTACGATTTTTCTGCCTATAAATTTACTCAATAACATTTGTAATACATAACATGTTTTATGCACTCTCGTTTTTTATAGGATTATTGTTTTGAGAATTAAAATATCATACGAATATATATATATATAAAATATATATTATTATAGAGTTTATTTATTAATAACGTATACTAGTTGCTTGTAAATTTTTTATACTTATATTATTGAAAAAATTAATATTATAGTTATAACATTGAATAATATATAATATATATATATATATATATATATATAATGAGGCATATATATATAATATCTAATATAAATGATTCCGATGTCTTTAATGATGAACTCATATTATTAATAGTTTTTAGGTTTTTCGGTGAATATGTAAACATATTGACGTTTTTGTAATATGAGACGAAAAATTGAGCCAATTAGATACATTAAATATATCTTTTGAAGATATAATATTTATAATTAATTTAATAATAAGAAGAGTCGATAAATATCTCAAAATTTACATTCGTGTTTTTAATTAATCCAACTCACTTGAAATCTTTAAAATTTCAATAAATTAAAGCTAATATAGTTTGGTTATCTGTTAACGGTCTTTGGTCAAGATAGTTCTGATTATAATATCTAAGAAGATGAAAATTACTAGTTGGTAAAACTTCTATACACGAGTTTAGTAGTAGTTTTGACTCGTAGAAGGGAAGGGTAGTGGTTTTTATTCTTTTAAAAGAAAATGTTATGACTTTATTCCTTAACTATAGTTTGAAATATTAAGTCACTCTGAGATTGTATAATACAACTGGTGGACATTTATTTTCTTCAGAACATATTTTGTGTTTTCTTTTATATATAACATTGTTATTATTGTATTTGACGTTGATTTCAAGCCTGAATGCAGATTTGTTGTAGCACGTAGGGTTTTTTATGATGAAGAAATTTTCATAATTTTACACATTTTACTATTTTCCCATACAAAGAAACGGTTAGTTTTTTTAAAAACATTTTTTTTTTCACACTCTTTCATCCTTCGCTTCACAGTTTTGGATTATTTTAGCAACACTCATTTGTATACTAATACTATTGTCATACGGTACAGTTCGTGCAACAACTATCACTGTGCACTATATCAGGACTTTGGACATGTATATAATCAGGCTTTATCTCTATTAGTATAATCTGTAGTCTTTTTGTAGCCGAAGCTTGTGCTGTGCTTTATATATTATTTATGGAATTACCTCTAATCAAACAGAATGCCTCGACAATGTAAAAATAACCAAACAAATTTTGTTTTGTCTGTGGCTGTTTCACTATACAACAGCAACAAAAACGGAGTATCAGAACAATTACAGACATGATTTTTATGTATATAGTACGAATATGTATATTTTGTTGTCCTTTAGGTTGACAGAAATAAAGCTCGGGCGCCTCATCAGATTTGTTTTCATCTTTCGATATAAGTAACCATACGGATTACAGAAGGAATTGGTAAAATAAAAGAGAATAAGAGCTTCATTATGCTCCCGTTCATGCTATATGAAATGGCAAATCCATTCAGAAACATAAGTGGAGGGAACGAAGAAGAAACTAGATCATATAAGATATTAAGACTGGTTATTTTTGTAGTGAGTGATATCGCAAGGGTGTTTTCTGCAAAAAACAAACTTTAAGCCGATTATTGGTTCTTATTTAATCCAAACCTGATTCGCATGGTAGAACAGTCTCGCCTATATTATATTAATGATAAATGAATCACTTGCCCATTCAATATAAACCTTGCTCTGGATGTTGGGCTAGCTCTTCCTTATAAGTCAGATGCATATGCGCAATAGAGTGAAAAAAGGAGCATATTGGGTTGGTCATTTCGTCCGCCATTAGACAAAAGGGTAAGATCTCGCTAGATTGAGAAAAATCGATAGAAGAAACCATTTTTTTTGAGAGAGACAAATCTATTTTACTCAAAACAAAAACTTAAGTTGCGTTATACTTGAATCCTATAGATTAGAGACTTATCTCTATCGTATAAAGAGCAAGAGCAGAACTTCTCGCTCAAAGACTAAAGGAGCATAGTATACTTCGAGAAGAAATATTGTCTCACTTCATAGCAAAATTAACTTTTAAGCAACTGAAGAGGAACTATTAATAACTTAAGCTGCATACTTTACGATGTAGAAGTCATCGATTTTTCCTCTTAGTATATTTCAACCTTTGCACAAATCGAAAGTATGGTGAGTTATTCCTCATAGTGTGTCTCAACTCTACAATGCATCATATGAGTGGCGCTCTTTTATAGGAATTCAAACTCAAAGAGCCTGATATATTGCAGTTTTATATTTGCCATCGAGATTGAGATATTATTTGCTATATAGTCCAATGCTATCCCCATAGCCAATTTCGGTTCCAATCTCTAAGAGAGACATATGAACAAACTTTTGAAAATACTTGCCTTAAAACAATCAAAAATATCACATCATGATTGGTAATCTCTGCAGGAAGTATCTGAAAGTTATACAGGACCATGTTTATGATCAAAAAAGCGAGGGGATAAACAAAAGCTGGGATATTTATCTCATAAATCAGTCTCCGTATATGCTAATTCTTTGTCTCCTGGACATGTCTGGTGCTAACTATGATGTCACTCTATGTTATAAAATACACGTGATCGTGTTCTCTAGAGGACTGCAAATCAGTTATGTCTTAGGAACAAGCGTGATAGATCTCAGTCTGTGTCCCTATGGCTGATTCTATTAAAAAACAAATATATTTGTTTTTATATCTACCAACACTCCACATTAAACTTGGCTTAATGAGAATTTTTAGATTTAAACGCGCATGGGGAAAAACTGAAATTCAGAGGGCTTCAGATACCTTTTCTCAGAAATTTCCGACATGTTAAGTTACAATTGTGTCAAGTATAGAAAAGGAGGCTGTTATTAAATAATTTCGTTGGAGCCATAAATAGGGAGGTATTAAAAAGACGTGGATAGTATGTTAAAATAGAAGGGATTGCCTCTGTATGTACATAGAAATGTGCACCACCGCAGCAGCTCCCACAGCCAGGAACACCTCTCCTTTGAGGCTCTCTATTTTGGCACACACATTTTGTTAGACCATAATCATTATATATATAACGAGCTGACCTTCATGGTGATTTTTTAGATTTATTTCACCTCTTTTATTTTTAATTATATATTATTTTTTAGATTTTATTTAATTTATAGATTTTATTTTTATTTATTTTTTATTTATCTCTATTTGATTTTTTTTTTTTCGCGGATTTCCCCCCCTAAGGTGGGGGCGTTTCGGGTTCAACCAAACGCGTTTCGCGTTAACCGCAAGGCCCATCGATATCCGCGCCCTCGCATAAACCGCGCAGTCAACGCACCGCAGCCGCACCGCACCGCACTGCACAACCGGACCGTTTTTTTCGCTGTTCGCATCCTCGTTTTCTTATAACTCATGAATTATTTTAATATCCACGATGCATCATAGACACAATACACGTCCGCCTTTATACAACACAACCTCATCATCCCAGTCCATCCCTCCTAACAACATTTGAAATTATTATGTTAATCTCAAAATTGAGTTTTTTAACGGTATTTTCAGGCATTTGAAATAAAAATGTTTATTGAATTGCAATTTCAAAAAGCAGGAAGTGAATTTATTAATAGTGTACCATTTCACCGTATCTCTATACCACGATTTCCATTTTCTACCGTGACTGCTTTAAGTGTGTCGTGTGCTTCTCAGGAGGGTATTCCCATAATCACCCTTATGATACCACCTCAGTTTGCTATTGGATAATATATTTAAGATTATGCTCTCCTTTCACTCATAATATATTTTAGTGTATTTATTATTAATATATATTATATAATATATTATTATATATATCAATATAATTATATCTATATTATTAATATGATATATATATGTTATAGAATAATATATAATATATATATGTTTTATAAATATATATTAATATAAATATATAATAAAAATTTATATATTAAAATCACTTCTGAAATATTTATCAATATATATATATATCTAAGTATATATATATATCACTTTTATTACTTTAATATAGTATTTATTACCATTACATATATATAGATATGCTTTCTTGTACTCTTCTGGAAGGTTTCACAGGTTATCACTAGATACCTCATGGGGTCATTACTTTAAGGCAAATGGGTCGCCACAATGACTATTTTAGTAGCCTCTACTACAATAAGCCTTATTGTTTACATAACAGTTCACACAGACGAATTTAATTTGCGTCATACATGTGGTTATGCATAAATGCGACTTGCTCGTCATAACATCTATACAATCATTCTGAGTAGTGTCTGATCATTCCATACCGGAATTTTCAGCATTTGAAAAATAATGTGTTTCCATTGACCAAATAATGAACAAAGGGAAGCTTAGATGTGGAATTTAAAAAATGTGCTATATTCCAGTACTAAGACTGGAAAAAAACGACCCGTAGCCTTTAAGGAAGTGGTAATACGACTTATATTTAATTTTAAGAGTCTCCGTCTGAATGCCTTTAATATATAGCTTTAGAAGCATATGGTCTACTTATATAAAAATTATTTGTATACGGCTATTATCTAATATATAATGAAATAAGCTATTAAGGACAAACCCTTCGCTGGCTTTCTCTGATTGTTTGTCATTTTATTATATAATATATGCAATTTATAATATATATATATAATATATATAATATATATATATATATATTACGCAAAATATATTTACAATTAATGATTTTATATAGTATATAAAAAAATCTAAGGTTTATTAATATATATATATATAATATATATATATATAAATAATTTTAAATACTTAAAGTATAAATATTATTAAGGTATATAGTAGTATATATATATAGCTTTTTCTTATAAATTATTATACTATACAGCATTACATAATTCTTAAGTATAAACTTATATATAAGTATATATCATATTAAAAATATAACAACGTGAGAGAGAGAGACGAGTAAGAATCGCATATTCTTTATTCCCCATATCAAATTTCACAACCATCTCATCACACACATACATTTAAATAACTATACTGACGATAAACAATTTAAGAATTGAGATCTTCTTCTACTATATGCCCGGAGCTATATGCGCACACACACACACACACCCGTTAACGGTTCCAGTCATTGGCTAACTTATAACAAATCAACACACACACAACACCCGCATAGGAATACTTATACGATCGTACTATCGGCACTACATACACCTCGAGCACACATAGATCAAGTACACTCACTCTGCAACACTTACACACACACATGCCTAGATCACATACACAACACCCTATAAAATAGCAACACCCCACCCACCGCTTACCCAAAGGCGAGAGTACTACTTAAGTCTGCCAATGGGATTACATACACCAACCCTAGCTCACACCTTTCATGACGAGCTGCTACGTCTTACACACACTATGTAGGCACTTACAGTGGCACTATATGTTTAAAATGAAAATTTCAAATATTTGTTTTTATATACCAAATATTTATCATTAGTTGTGAAACGCTGTTTTAATAAAAAATTTAAGTATGAAATTCCTTGGCTTTTTCTTAAATTTTCACCATTAGCAAATTAATTAAGAACTCTTAAAGTACGATTTTTCCTATAATTCACGTGCACATTTGAGAAATTATTATGGTATAATCTTAAAAATCTGAGCACAACCTCTTGTTTTACATACTTGATAGCTTACTCTACAACAGACATACGCTAGGCTTCAGCACTTTTTTATGTAACCACAAAATATACAACCTTAACCCATATAGGGTCTACTTTTACAGTTCTGACACACCTATACCTACAGCACACAAGGCAACACATACCTAGACATCATTAATTTTTGATACATATATCATTCGACAAAACGACCTTACTACCTACACACTCACACTCACACATTATAAAAGTAGTACAGTAATAATAAAGTAGAACATTTTTATTATCACATCTTTAAGAATAAAAATTGAGTCATTATCAGGGAAGCGGTATCCAGAGGTGTGTCGGTATGGTGTGTCATTAAAAATGCGATCCACCGCGAATCTATATGTCACAATTGATGAGTCGAAGATACTGAGGCCTATGTAGTTTAACATACACTTCTAGAATACCAGGAAATTTTATAAGCTACCAATAAACATTAAACAATTAGAAAATCTTATTATAAAGAACGCGGTTATGCCAAAAATATAAAATATTGATAAACATAAAAATTAGATTGAAAAAAAAAAATGCAAGAGATAGACTCTGACTTGAGTCTAATTTAAATTTAATTATTACTACAACTGAAGATTAAATTATAAAAACATTAACATTAACATCCTTAATATGCAGGCTAACTATCAGTATAAAAATCAATAGATGGATAGTTACCTAACACCAAGAGGGGATTAGTATGCTTTTGTTTTTTACCACTCGAGACTTTACTGCTTTAAATCTCACTAGTCTCTAATTCCTCAGCTAATTTATGAAACCTCCATGTTTTTAATTGTTTAAAAAAGTTATTTATGATTTACTGCTTAAACTCACATAGGCGTTTTATTAACATTTTATCACAGTGACGGCTATTTCGAGTACCACTGATCTTCTTTAAATGTATCAATAGAGGTGATACTATTATTTTATATGCGACTCAATAGGGGAGGATACTTTTAAGTAAACTCTGAGTTTTTGAACGGTATTCTTTCCAGCATTTAAAAAAATAATGTGTTTGCATTGAATTGCAATTTAAATTAAGTTCAGCGTAGATAGTTTTATGAATATTATCAAGTCTTTAAACTGTTTTATGTGTTGCCTTAAATTGATGCTCTTTTATAAATGAAACATCTTCATTCGCATATATTATCATAGTTCTGGCTTTATATAAATATTTCCTACTTTATTTATTCAAACTAGCATAAGTCTTATATACTCATTATGTTTAATCCATTAGTTGTGACAACATGTTTAATAAAAAAATATTATAACTTCTAAAAATTACGCTTTTGCTATTTTCATTACAATTTTCCATTACAAAAAAAATTTTTAAGAAAACTCTTAAAGTACGATATATATTTTGCGGCTAAATTTTCAACACATTTGATAAATTATTATAGAATAATAATCCTTAAGAGTTGAGCTCTCTCTTTATTTGGTATTTTCAGTGGTTTCTCATATACAAAACTCACAAAAATTAATGTGTCTTCATTGAAATTAGTTGCAATTTCATAAAGCAGAAAAGTGAATTTATTAATAGTTTTAGGTATCTAAAATTGAGCGTTTTTGTATTGAAATTTCAATATTTGTTTCATATTAAGCTCGTACTTCATTACTTTAGTCTATCCTTTAGAATGCAGTAAATCAGTGAAAATATACCAATTAGACCTGCATGTTTTAATACCAAAATGAGATTGTGGGCTTATCTCCCGGGGAGAATTTAGATAACGATGCTTTATTCTCTCTTACTTTCTTTTAAATATTTATTCGATCATTTCAAGCTAATAGCATTTCAGCAACTTTTAACTTTATTTTGTATCCTCTAAATTTTTCGACTAAATTTCCAAGTCATTTTTTGATAATATTCTGCTTGGTAAACCCCACTTTTAAATTGAGTTTTTAACCGGTACTTTTCAGCATTTGATAACACAAAATTGTTTATATCTTGCTTGTTGATTACTTCATTCTGAATGCTTTTTAAATGCCAACTTTCAAAAAAGCTGTTAACTTTCAGAAAAGTGTATTTCTTAATAATTTAGGTGTCTATATTGATCCCTGGTCTTTTTTTAATATGAAATATTCACACTCTTTGTCTTTTTATATAGGTTTTAACTTTCTGCTTTACTCGTCGAATATATTTAATAAATCATTAGCTTGTCGAAGACCTGTTTTATATACCACAAAAAATTTATATACGGCTTCTAAATAATTCGTCTCTTTCTTAATTTTCCATTACTAATTTTAGAAGCTCTTAATAAGTACGATTTTCCTACATATTCATACATTTGATTAATTTTATTTGTTAAATTCCAAAATTTGAGTTTTTATAATCGGTTTACTAATAATGGTTCGTGCATTATAAGTGACTTTATAAATCTCATTGATAATGGCAATTTATTATTTTTATACTAAAATTAAGCTATATTATATTGTAATTTTATTAATGTTTATATTGTGGATTTGTTTGTGTGTTATATAATTGTAACTGTTTTTTTTAAATGAAATTTCATATATTTAGTTTTGTTTTTATTTATAACCTTATATAATAATTTTTATCATAAGTTTTTTATGTGAAATATGACCTGTTTTAAATCATTTTATACTTTCTGTAATATAATTATACAGTACTTTTCTCTTAATTTTTCAGCTAGTTACAATTTACTTCTGCCCAATATTTATGGTGTATAAGCTTATCTTATATATAAGAACGTAGATCTACTCTTTCCTCAAAATATTCTACAAGGCCATTTGACGTGAGCGTAATTATATGCTGCGCACACTATAAAAATCTTAAATTGAGCATTTTTAACGGTATTGTTCAGGGCATTGAAAACATATTGTGTTTCATCTGAAAATCGCAAATTCAAAGGGCAGAAAAGTGAATTTCTTAATAATTTCATAATCTAAATATATTTGCCAGGTTTAGAAGCACTTTCAATATTTGTTTTATGTTAGGAACCAAGTTCGTAATTTATTGTGAATATGTTTATAAAAAAAATTTAACTTCTTAAATTACGCTGCTTGCCTTAAATTTTCACATACAATTTAGAACTCCTTAAAAGTACGATTTTTTACCCTAAATTTCAACATTTGAAATTATTTGGTAATTCTTAAAATTGAGTTTTTAACTGGATTTTCAGCATTTGAAAAAATAATGTGTTTCATTGAAATGCAATTTCAAAAAGCAGAAAAGTGAATTTATTAATAGTTTTAGGTGTCTTAAATTGACGTTTTTTAATGAAATTTCAATATTTGTTTTTATATACCAAATATTTCATTAGTTGTGAAAACCTGTTTTAATAAAAAATTTTCAATGATATAAAATTACGGCTTTTTCCTTAAATTTTGCACATTACACACAAATTTAGAAGCTGCTTAAAATAGCGGATTGTTATCACCTAAATTAGTCAAACATTTGAAATTAATTACGGTAATATGAAAATTGAATTTAGTTTTAAGGGAACGTTCAGCAGACTTTTTGAAAAATGAGTGTTAATTGAATAAATTTCAAAAAGCAGAACAGGCGAATTTATTAATAGTTTTTCCGGTGTCTTAAATTGCGTTTTTTAAATGAAATTTCAATAATTTGTTTTTATATACGCAAATATTTCATTAGTTGTGAAACCTGTTTTAATAAAAAATTTAATTCTACACATGAAGGGTAAATACTAAAAGTCTTCCACCATGACTCAACGCTATCGTGAACGAGTCCCATACAATATTAGCACAAACTTCCATTCAAAAGTTAATGGAGTTTTATCCCTAAATTACTCATACATTTATTAGATAATTATTGTAATCTACATATACAACATTCGATAGAGACTTACTTTTTATTTTTAAGCGGTATTATCCCAGCATTTTACGATGAAAAATACTTTAAACAACATGCGGTCACACCAATCACACAGTCACGTTTCTATATTCGAATACGTCAATACACACATTCATATGATACTTAATATACTACAAAGCGCACACAAATATCAAGCTGTAAGATTTCATTAATAGTTTTTACAAGGTTTGTTTCTATAATTTGATCTATATGTCTTTTAATGGTATTTCAATATTTGTTTTTATATACGGCAAATATTTTGCATTAGTTGCAGACTAGAAACCTGTTTTAATAAATTTAGTAACGTTCTAACAAGTCACTGTTTATCTTAAATTTTCACATTACAAAATTTAGAACTCTTAAAAGTACGAATTTTTTTCACTAACTATTTTTAATGCAAGCATTTTGAAATCTATTTGTTATAACATCTCACCAAAATCTCACAGCAATGTTTTTATTAATTCAGAGGTCACTACATCAGATAGTTACTCTTATCATGAACAAGCATAACAACACTATGTTATCATTATGAATTATCGACGGCACCAATTCACAGATTTCATAAAACTTAGCAGAAAGTATCGCAAACTTTACTTAATAATGACATCAGATTTTTTCAGGTGTCTTAAAGGTTGACGTTTTTATTTACATAGACATTTACATCCAATATTACAGATTTGTTATTTTATAACACTCCAGCAACAATATATTTTATTAGTTGTGAAACCTGTTTTAATAAATTTTAACTTCTAATTACGCTTTTTCTTAAATTTTACTTAATATTTAGCAACTCTAAAAGTACGCAGATTTTACACACTCACAGATTTTTCCTAAAATTTCAACGTTTTACATTTTTCATCTTAACATTTTTTTTTGTTTTTTTTTTTTATCTATTCTATCATAAATTATTGAGTAAATCTTAAAATTGAGTTATTAAGAGTATTTGCAGACATTTGAAAATAATAGTGTTCATTGAATGCAATTTCAAAAAGGCAGCAGAAAGTGAATTTATTAATAGATTTAGGGTCTTAAATTGACGGTTTTTTAATGAAATTAATATTTGTTTTTTATATACCTAATATTTCATTTAGTTGTGAAAACCCGGTTTTAATAAAAAATTTTAACTTCTAAAATTACGCTTTTTGCTTAAATTTTGCCGGCATTAACAAATTTAGAACATCTTAAATAGTACAGAATTTTTCGCTAAATTTGCAACATTTGAAATTATTTGGAAAAGGTAAATCATCTTAGAAATTGAGTTTTTTACCGGTTTTTCTGGCATTGAAAAAACTCAGATGTATTTGAGGGGGAAATAGCAATTTGCAAAAAGCAGAAAAAGCAAATTTATTAATCGCCTTCGGCGGCTAAAAGGCAATATTTTTTTAATGAAATTTCATATTTGTTTTTATTACGCAATATTTCTTAGTTGTATGAATAACTGTTTATAAAAAATTTAGCTTGCTAAATTACGCTTTTTCCTTCAATTTTCTGATTACAAATTTAGAACTCTTCAAAAGTACGATTTTTACCTAAATTTCAACATTGAATTATTTGGTAAATCTTAAAATTGAGTTTTTAACAGTTTTTTATTCAGCATTTGAAAAAAATTAATGTGTTTCATTGAAATGCATATTTCAAAAAGCAGAAAAGTGATTTTTTAATAGTTTTAGGGTGTCTTAAATTGAGTTTTTTAATAAAAATTCAATATTTGTTTTTTATATACCATATATTTATTTCATTAGTTGTAGAAAACCTGTTTTAATAAAAAGTTTAAGCTTCTAAAAATTAACGCTCTTTATCTTAACTTTATTCACATTAGCAAATTTAGACTCTTAAAGTACATTTTTCCTAAATTTCAACATTTGGAAATATTTTGGTAAATTTCTTAAATTAGAGTTTTTAACGGTATATTTTCGGCATTTGAAAAATAATGTGTTTATTGAATGCAATTATCAAAAAGGTCAGAAAGTGACATTTCTTAATAGTCACACCACACATTTAGGTGTCTTAAATTGACGTTTTTATAATGAAATTTCAATTATTATGTTTTTATATAGCAAACATATTTCATGTAGTTTGTTGAAAACCTGTTTTATAAAAATTTTAACTTCTAAAATTTGGCTTTTGCTTAAGTTCTAAAATTAAGCTTTTTCTTAAATTTCACAATTAGCACAAAATTTAGAACTCTTAAAAGACGATTTTTCCTAAATTTTTCAACATTTGAATTATTTGGTAAATCTTAAAATTGAGTTTTTAACGGTATTTTCAGCATTTGAAAAAATAATGTGTTTCATTGAAATGCAATTTCAAAAAGCAGAAAAGTGAATTTATTAATAGTTTTAGGTGCTTAAATTGACGTTTTTTTAATGAAATTTCAATATTTGTTTTATTATAGAGCCAAATAACTTTCCATCACTTAGTTGATGAAACACTGTTTTGCAAATCAAAAACAAATTACACGCTTCTCAAAATTACCGCACTTTTGCCTCAACAATATTCTATCGCATCACTATATTATTCTATATTAAACAATATATTTTAATGTGTTTAATCTTCTTTACAAAACAGTACGAATAACCGAATATATTTATCCTAAAATTATCTTCATTCCAACAATTTGAAATCAATATATAATTACTAAAATTAATTGGTTTCAAAGTATATATTCTTCTTTAAAAAATATACTGAGTCTTTTATTAAACGGTATTAATCAATCATTATCTTTGAACAAAGAATTTATATTACTTAATTGTTAATACTTTTTGTTTATAAATTTATAACACTATCAAGTTTTAAATAATTTTGTAGCATTTTCAATATCAAAATATTTTATGAAATTTTTTATTTTATGAATTTCCTTCAATGTCCAGAAGTTTCACTTTAATATCAGCACCAGTTAAATGGAACATATTATTTCAATGATCCAGTAAATCAGTAAGGCCACCCTAGCCCCTCTACAAAGTTTTATGTGTCTTAAAAATTGATGTTTATTATAATGATTAATCCATATTGTCAATGTGCTTTTTATAATTGAAGCGCAATATCGATTTTTTGTTTCTATCCATTAAGTATGTGAAACTATTGCGTATAATAAAATTTATTACTCTTCTAAAGCTATTTATCATCGATCTTTTAGCCATGTAATAATATAAAATAGACAAAGTAAGCTTTTTTGCTTTAAATAAATTTTCATGCCTGTGCTAACACAATTAACATAGTATTAATTTAATGTATATAACTTCTTATAAAAAAGTCACGAATTTTTCTAATTTTCAACATTTGAAAATTATTTGGTAAATCTTAAATTGAGTTTTTAACGGTATTTTCAGCATTTGAAAAATAATGTGTATTTATTATAACTATAAATATTCTTTCATAAAAGGGTCTAAGAAAAATAACAATGCGTTTTATTAAAAGTTTTATGGTGTCTTAATTGAGTTTTTTTAATGAAATTTCAAATATTATATCTTTTATATCAATTATTATATTATTTCTGACCAAATATTTCAATTAGTTGTGAAAACGCTGTTTTAATAAAAAATTTTAACTTCTAAAATTGCTTTTTCTTAAATTTTCAACATTACAAATTTAGAGCTCTTAAAGTACGATTTTTCCTAAATTCCAACATTGAAATTACTTTGGTCGATGTTTAAATCACTATAAAAAATATAAAGTTGAGATTTAGTCAGTATGGTATCTTATTTGGGTTAGGTTTTTCCTTTATTATTATTATTATTATCTATGTACATTGACATTCAAAACAATTTTGATAAAAATAATGTTTTTCAACTGAAACGATTTAAAGATTACGAAAAAAGAAAACGTCAGAAATATTTAAGAACAACCCGCACTCCTACAGATACGAAACTGACCTCTCATTCGTCTGTAAAGTTTGAATAACCTTTAGTGGTCCCTAAATTTAGGTATGGCTTTTTATTCCGCTTTAAGCCTAATCCAGGTCAAAATATATTTCAAACTGCCTTTTTCTGTAAAATGTGTGCAATAACTACGTTAGGCCTAATTTAGGCCTAAATTTAGAATAAGCCTTTTTGTAGACGGGCTAATTTAATCCTAATACAGATCAAAGGTAATTTTCCTTCTAGGTGTCTTAAAAAGTTGTAGAAATAGTTAAACATTTAGAATCATAAATGATCGTTAATTATTTTATTTAATATTTTTATAAATGTTTTATTATTCTTTCCAACTACAGAAGAACATATTTGCTGGATCTAAATTCGGTAATGAATAGATTGCCTTTTAAGCGAAAAGAGCCCTCAATGTATATGTTAGAAATTGAAAAATAAATTTTTATCCTCCTATCCTTAAACTTGTGATTGGTCGGGGGTAATCCTTATCTCTAGTACTTTTTTACTAAAATTTTTATCCTTTTCACCCTCGATGGTGATTGGTCGAGAATTATTTTATCGTCTTTTGAAAAATAACTTTGTTCGTTCAACTTGTATTTGAGCAGGTGTGTTTTAAAAATTTTATAGAAGCTATCTTAAAAATAAAATCTTTTAGCACCGCAAACTCATTTTAAAATTATTTTGCCAGTCCATAAGTAACTCTCATCTACCTCATTTTGATTAAAGTTATTTGCGTGTTATTAAATCTTAAATTGAGTTTTTAACCGGTATTTTCAGCATTTAATATAGTGTTTCATTGAAATGAAATTTCAAAGGCTATAAATGAAATTTATTAATAATAAGTTTTATGTGTTCTTAAATTGAATGTTTTTAATGGCATTCGCCAAGTATTTTGTTTTTTATGGCAATATCAAGTTAATCTGATTTGTATTAAAGTGTTTTATTTTTATTATTAATTTGTATATTATATATTTTATAATAAATACTTACATTGAGGAATAATTATTAATTTCACTAGAATAGATATAATTAATTCACACTAGTTCATAGCTAACCAACACCAGGGCTCAGCATGACCACCGCAAAGGCAGCCAACCCTGCACCCGCTGGGGGGGTCCCGCCGCGTCCCCGCCCGCCGCGTGCGCCCGCAGGCGCAATTCGGCGCGAAACCGGCGCGTGCGCCCGCAGCGCAATATTCCCGCGCGAATGAAATATATATATATCATATTATATATATATATATATATATATATTATATATATATATATATATATATATATATATATATATATATTATATATATTATATATATATATATATAATAATATATAATATATTGTGTGTGCAGGGTTGCAGTGTAAGTGTCATGGTGAACGTAACGTCGTCCTATGTGGTATGTGCGTATGTGGTGAATAAGAAGAATATAGTGTATGTGTGTATAAGTGTAAGTGTAAGTGTTAATGTGCCTCGACATTGCTTATAAGAGGAATCATCAATATAGGTGGTATCAAAGCATGGACGGCCATCAAGATGAGATCATCAAAATGAACCACTAAACGCTTGAGGTACCAAAGCTAAGTTATTAAGTTGAGGCATCAAAAGCTGGGGCATCAAAAGCTGAGGTATCAAAGTTGAAGGCATCAAAGCTAGGGCATCAAAGTTGAGGCATCAAAACTGAGACACCAAAGTAGTTGAAGCATCAAAAGCTGAGGTATCAAAGTGAGGGATCAAACATTCGAGTGGGGTGGGTGCGATGTGTAGTGTGTATGTGCAGTGTGTGTGTGTGTGTGTGTGTGCGTGGTGTGTGTGTGTGTGTGTGTTGTGCTTGTGTGTGGGTGTGTTGTGTGTGTGGAGTGGGTGCATGTGGTGTTTCTAAATGAATAATTACAATAGGCAATGAGTAAATCACACTAAGTATAATAATAAAATAACATAAATGTTTTTAATAAATTATACGCTATATGGGTAAGTGTGTGTGGTGTATGTGTGTGTGTGTGTGTGTTGTGGTGTGTGTGTGTATTTGTGCGTGTGTTGTTTGTGTATGTGTGTTCTACATAATAATAACAATAGGCATGAAGTAATAACACTAAGTATAATAATAAAATAAAAATAAAATGTTTTAATAAATTATACGCTATAGGTGTAAGTGAGGTGCGGTGAGTGTTGTTGGTGTGTGTGTGTGTGTGTGTGTGTGTGTATGTGGTGCGTGTGTGTGTATTGTGTGTTCTAAATATATTGCGCGGCCCCCGGGGGGGGGGAAAAAAAAAAAAATTATTGCGGGGGGGGGGGTGGGGCGGGGGGGGGGGGGGGGGGAATATTGTGCCTGCGGGTGCCGCGGCTGGCGGGAACGCGGAAAATATTGCGCCTGCGGGCGCACGCGGGCGGGCGGGGACGCCGCGGGACGGCACCAGCGGGTGCGGGGTTGGACCTGCCTTTGCGGGTGGGGCTCATGCTGAGCCTGTGGTTAGCTTATGAACTAGTGAATAATTTTTATTCTATTCTAGTGAAATTAATAATATCCTCAATGTAAGTATTTATTATAAATAATGATTATACACTTAGTAAATAAAACACTTTTAATACAATCAGATAACTTGTGCACCGCGCTTAACAGCTAAAATGACTATGATTTTAAAATGAGTTTGGGTCTAAAAGGATAATAAACACACACACTGCTCAATGATACAAGTTGAACGCAACAAAGTTAATTATCAACGACGATAAAATAAAATTCTCGACCAATCACATATACGAGGTCATATATAGAGATAAGGATTAACCCGACCAATCACAATAAGGAAAACATTTCCTTTTTACCTGCCTAAAGGATCTTACCGTTAAATTATCTTACCTATCCAGCATGTTTCAGTTGGAAATATATTTATAAAAATAATAATAACAATATTCCTGTCAATACGGGAATTACCTTTTGACGCTGGTATTAGGATTAAATTAGCGCGTCTACAAAAAGGCTTATCCATTTGGCCTATTTAGCCAACGTAGTTTTATTATTTTTCTTTTTTGCGGACAACCACACATTTTACAAGGAGAGGTCAGTTTCGTATCTTTGTAAGGAGTGAGGGTAGTTGTGTTTTCTCGTGATGGATTGTCAAATGTACATAATAATAATAATAATAATAAAGAAAACCCGAATTATTTAAAACTTTGAAATAATTTTTAGTTAAAAACTGAGTGAATAATATAAATGTAAGTGAATATTGTGTTTATTTTTAAATTAAAAAACTTAGAAATGATTTTAATAAAATACATGTTAGTTAGCAGAGAAGAACTTATTTTGTTTTTATACTTTTACATGGCTAAAGATGAGATGTAAGCAGTAGTAAAACAAAACGTGGCATAGCTTGATGTAGGGGGTGCTAGGGGCTGGCATTTACTGATTTTACTGATTTATTTTGCTTTAGGTACGTAAAAATTTGTTTTTAGATAATTTTCATAAAATTTTAAGTAAAAAGTTATTTTAAAAACTTGAATAGTTATAAATTTATAAACAAAAAAGTATTAACAGTTAATAAAATTCTTTGTCTAGTAAGATGATTTTTTTTTATTTATAGAAGTTTTTAAGAAACTTGAAATAATTTTAGTTTATTTGAATGAGTAATATAAATGTTAGTAAGAAATTAAAACATAAATGTTTTAATAAATATACGTTATATGTGTAAGTGTGGCGTGGGTGGTGTGTGTGTGTGGTGTGTGTGTGTAAATCTGTGTGGTGAGTGTAAGTAAATTGTGTGTGTAAGTAAATCTGGTGTGAATCTATTTCAATTTGTGTGTGTAAGTAAATTTGTGTGTGAATTTAACTTAACATGTGACATAGAGAATACACATGTGTGTGAGTGGGTAAGTGTAAAATGTAAGTGTCCCTATGGATTAAATGTAATGTCATAGGAATGTGTGTATAAGTAATCATAGTGAATGTTGTAATAAGTGTAAGTGTGTTTGTGTGACCGGCATGTGATAAGTGTAATGTAAGTCCTATGGGTAAATGTAAATGTCATAGGAATGTGTGTATAAGTGTGAATAGTGAATGTGTGTATAAGTGGTATAGTGAATGTGTGGTGTCTGTGTGTGTGTGGTGTGGTTGTGTGTGTGTGTTGTGTGTGTGCGGCACGCTCACAGTGGTGTACAATAGGCATGCATTATGTAACAATACACATGAAGTAAACAACACCAGGTAAAAATTCTATGCATAAATCACATAAATGGTATACAAATCTAATACATAGTAAATAAAATAGATAATAAAAATAATAAAAGTATTAAACAAATAAAAAACATAATGTAATAAATATAATGAGTTAAAGCAGTAAAGCAGAAATTTAAAACAGTAAAGCAGAAAAGTTAAAGCAGTAAAGCAGAAAGTTAAAGCAGTAAAACATGAGTTAAAGCCAGTAAAACATGAGTTAAAAGCAGTAGAAAAGCAGTAAAACAAAAGCATCTAATCCCCCCTGGTGTTAGGTAAAACCTCTATTGATTTACTGATTTAAACTGCTTTAAGGTATCGTAAGTTAATGAATACTGTGAGGTTAAAACAGTAAAACAGATATGAGTTTAAAGCAGTAAAAACATGAAGTTAAAAGCAGTAAAACATGAGTTTAAAGCAGTAAGCAGTAAAACAAAAGCTCTAATCCCCCTAGGTGTAGGTAACACCTCCCTAAATTGATTTACTGATTTACTGCTTTAAGGTATGTAATGTAATAAATTGCGAGTTAAAGCAGTAAAACATATAAGTTAAAACAGTAAAACATGAGTTAAAGCAGTAAAACATGAGTTAAAGCAGTAAAGCAGTAAAACAAAAGCATACTAATCCCCTCTTGGTGTTAGGTAACACCTCTATTGATTTACTGATTTACTGCTTTAAGGTATGTAATGTTAATGTTTTTAATAAAATTTCGTACAGTTGTAGTAAAATAAAATGATTATATATCAGACACTCTGGATTTTTTTTTTCTTCCTTTCTCATTCCTCATTCTTTTTCATTATTTATATTGGCATAACTTCTTAAATAGATTTCTAATTTTTAATGTTATTGGTCAGCTTTTCCTGGTTTTAGAGTGTAACTACATGGCCTCAGTACTCGACTCATCAATTGTGAATTAGTCGCTGATGGAGCTTTACCCCCCAAACGCTCCTCTGGATACCGTTCCCTGATACATGACTCATTTTTATTTTAAGTAAAAGGTGTATATATATATATATATATATATATATGTGTGTGTGTGTGTGTGTAGGTGTAGGTGTGAGCTACGGCTGGTATATGTATCAAGGGTGGATGTATGTGTCTAGGTATGTGTGCTTGTGTGTGTAGGTATAGGTGTGAGCGTAAGTGTCCTATGGGTAGGATGTATGTGTGTATAAGCCTAGCGGTATTGTGTGTGGGTGTGTATAAATAGCCCTGCGGGTGTGCGGTGTGCATAGTGTCCAAGTGTGGGTGTAGCGTTGGGTGTAGGTGTGAGCTAGGGTTGGTGTATGTATCCAATGGCAAGGCGTCGTGTAAGGGTGGTGTGTGATAATAGGGTGGGTGTATGTGGTCTAGGGGCTGTGTGGTGTGTAGGTGCAGAATGTGAGTGTAAGTGTCCTATGGGTGGGTGTATGTGTGTGTGCTTGTATAGTAGCCTAGCGGTGTGTGTGTGTGTGTGTATAAGAGTAAACGGAGTGGTGTGTGTGCGGGGGTATGTGTGAGTGTGTAAGTATGTTAATATGTATGAGTGGTGTGTGTGTATGGATGATAGCGATTTTACTCTCTCTCTCTCTCGTTGTATATATATATAATATATATCATATATATATATAATATATATATATATATATATATATATATATATATATATATATATATATATATAAATATAATAATATATTAATTGCATATATATAAAATGCAAAACGAGATGGCTTTTTTTTCTAAATTTTAATATGGAAATAGCTATTTCCAAAATTTTTGTATGCTAAAATGATTTATATAAGTAACATTTGTTTATATATTAAAGGGCATTCAGACGGAGCCCATTTTAGTTAAGTCGTATACACTTCCTTAAGAGGCACGGGTCGAGTTCCAGTTCGGTTTAGTGACTGAATAGGTCACATTTTATAAATTCCCACAATTCCTTTTGGTTCATTCTTGGGGTGGGATGATTCGCATCAGAAGATAGAAGATGTGGTATGCGCAGCGCATGTGCATAATACATGTATGCCAAACGTCTGTGCATTATACAATGGGCTAAGGTAGTATAAATAAATGGCAAAAATTGGCGACCTGCCTTAAAGAAGGCCCCCCATCCCATGGGTTCAGGATCCTG
>JABUQX010085582.1:0-7500 GCA_015478945.1 Trachelipus rathkii
ACACACACAGCAGAGAGATACGATATAATAGTATTAAGTATGACGATCGTGAAGCGTGTGTGTTAAAATAAATAGAGTCGAAAGGGATTTTTTAATATTAATGCGGAGTGAGACAGGGATGATGTGGAATGTCTCCTTGGCAATCCAACTGATATATATGTATAATGAGGTTAACTGGAAGAATTAAGTAGGATAGTATGGGCTGACAATGAAGGTTAATATAGAGTTAGAATTAGATGGAGAATGGATGAAGAGTGAGATTCCTACTCGTATTTATAATAATAGATATATGTAGATGAGTGTGATTTGGTTTTTGTGTGCGAATCTGTAAGATAGTATATATTGAGTAGTGAGGACTAGTATAATGAGATGTTGGTATAGGCGTTTGTAAAGAAAGGGTTTAGAAAAGTAAATATACGTAGATAGAGTATAAAGGTTATTAGGTTTGTATCGAGTGAGGACAGACCTAATATCACAGTGTGTAATTACTATGTTCGATGGTGAGCTAGACTGGAAAAAGTGTCTGAAGTTATTAACTATATTTAGTAGATAGTAGATAAATGTTGGATGATAAGGGCAAGGATGATGCAGAGTGTATAGTGGTCAAAAAATATTAGTGAGAATGGTCAATACAATATAAAGTTGTGGACGGTGGCGTTAAATCGTTGGTGGATTGTAAATAGGGTACTATAAAGTGATTGAGTGCGTCTAAGGTCTTAAACATGAGTGAGTAATGTTGTTACCCGTGTTATAATTATGTATTAAGTATAAGTGGGTATAAACTATATCATATATTTCTAGGAAATATATATAAGAGGTATAGTTTATAAATTAACAATTGATGTTTCAAGTAATTTAGGACATAATCTTAGTGGCGTTTAGTTAAGGTTGAAAAAGAAATGATAAAAGGAGGAATGAACGTATATATTATCTGAGAAGTTATTGATATTATGGTGTGGAGATTTAGGGTAAAGTAAATTGAGAGAATAAAATGAAAGTAACGTTGAGTAATAATGGTTTGGTCTAATGTGGGAAAGGATTGGAAAATGAACAGCGGTCTCAGGTTTAATATACACGAATGTATTAATAGTGGGTAAGTGTGTTGGTATTAAATTCGACTACGGATTAGGTAAGATACAGAGAAATGAAAAAGTTGGAATGAGTATGCAGAAAAGGAATGCCTTTAGGAAAGAGAGATAAAATGTGATTTTTGAGCATAGGCCGAAGAAGTATATAAAGAGTGCATTATAGCAGGAGTGTAAAATTATAGGTGGGTTTTTGTGAGGATGTATATGGTTGTAGCCCATACATGGGCACAAGGAATGAAACCTCACACAATATTTAGATCTAGGAGAGGCCATATATTATGAGGGTCAATCGTCTGGACTCATATATCATATGAAGCTCTATGGAGGTGGACTTTTTCACTCGACTGCGCTAACGAGTTCTACATAACTAATTTAGGTATAATATAATAATATATATAGAGGCGGTACGGACTGGGCTTTCACATATATCTACTTGTCTATCATTTCTTCTACTATATTTTTATATTGTATCCGGATATATAATGTTTAACGTCACACCTTGCCCTCAGTCTCTTGGGGAGATATTAATAAGATTTAGTAGTGATTAGTATATGAAATGATGATGATGATGATTCATAAGATGAGAGATAGATGATTAAGATGATCATGATTGATTAGATATTTAGATGTAAATGATGATGATTGATGTATTAAAGATATTATGATAGATGATATGATGTACTGATTATAGAGATGATGTATTAAGATATGTATAGATGATGATATTAGATGATGATTAGATATGAGTGATTATTATCTTATGATATTGATTGCGGATTTGATGTAAATGGGGTATAGACGGAATAAGATTCAGAATTCAAAAATAAGGCAAATCAATGATCACAGATACATGACCGTGGATACGACACGGTAATAGATTGAATGAAGAAGGAATGATGTTTTGAAAGGTCAAATTTAAAAATGAACTAATGTACGTTTTAAACGCGAAATCAAATACAAAAACAATAATAGATTTAGAATTGAAATAATGATAGTAAATAATAATAATAGATAATGAATAATGATAAATAGAAATGATAGTAATATAGATACATTTAATAATAACTTGAGTGATAGACTAACTGATGAACTGAATCAAATCGAACAAGGATGCAATAAATTGAATTAATAATATATAGATGAAATGATGAATGAAAAATTAATAAATAATAAAATTATTATAATAATATTTATAAATAATTAATTAAAATTAAATAATTAAATAAATTAATAATATAATAATAATATATAATAAATAATTAATAATATAAAATATATATAATTAATAATAAATAATTATAAATTATAATAATTTATATAAGTATTAAATATATAATTACATAAATCATAATAAATAATAATTAATAATATAATAATAAATAATAAAGTAATTAATAATAAATAATAATAATTATAATAAATATCATATATCTTAAATTAATATGAAACATTATTGTAATAGGTAAATATCGGGGGGAAATTAGCAAGCAAATAAATAGTGTTAGACAGTGTTCTCTTCTCCTATAATAGTCTAACACAGGATGTACACTTTTTTTTTGTACCTCAATGTTGGCTATGATACCATGTATTTGATTAACTTGTTATCTCATGTGAGAGTACTAATGATCAAATAATGACTATGATATCTATGCACTAAAGGGTGATAACTTAGCTTAACTAGGTGAACGACAAGTGTTCTTAAGATATATGCAATAAACGAGTATCTTGACTAGTTATCTATGAGTAAAACACTAATGATATAAACATGTACTATAGAATTCTCTTCATATATTAATTCATATGTATTAATTATATATAATTATTATATTAAATTATTTATGTATTATTTATTAAATATATTAATTATTATATATTATTTATTTATATATTTATTTAATTATTATTATAATTATAATATTTTATTTATTATTAATTTAATGATTATTTTATTATTATTAATTATATATTTTAATTATATATATTTAATTTAATTATTTAATTATTTATATTATTATTATTATTTATAAATATATTATTAATTTATTATTATTAATTATATATTTATTATTAATTACATTATTATTATTAATTATTAATTAATATATTATTATTAATTATTAATTCATAATTTAATTATATTATATTTAAATTATTATTATATTAAATTCTTATATTATTATTATTAAATTATTATTATTATATATTTATAATTTAATATTTTAATATTATTATTATTATTTTGCATTATATAATGTATAATCTAATTCATATAACAATTATACGTACATCTATACACATTAATCTTAAGAGATTCTAAATCTGTTATACACTCAATACTTGAGTTATATCTTGACATGTAAGCGGTACATGAGCACAGATCTAAATCATAATTCTAATTTAAAATCAGAATAGCTCTTGATTAGAGATAAAGAGATGGCCGTTCACTATATATAAACTAAGCAAATCAATCCCTCTCGAATGAGCGTATATTTCAATATCACGTTTGTTTAAAAGCAAAATTTGGGAATTAAAAAAACTTTAGCATAGTAAAAAATCTTACTCTAAGTCTCATTTATCTTGATTAGTGTAGTGTAGAATAGGTTAATAGAATTTCAACTTGGTGTAACTCGCTCATGTTTGGTGGTGACAATTAGTAAAATATAAGATAAAGTGAGGGATAATAATATTTATAATATATATTATATAAATTAATATAATTATATAATTATATATTTATATAATATATATATATATATATATATAATATATAATAATATATATATAATATATATATAATATATATATATATATATATTAATATAATATATATATATATATATATTAATATTATATTATATATTATTAATATATATATATATCATATATATATAGCAGTATATATATACATTATAAATATATATATTAATTAGTGTGTGTTAGTATATAAGAAGAGATGAGTTAAGAGAGATATGAAGAGAAGAGATGAAGCCAGAAAGGAAAAAAAACAAATGAAGTAGAAGATTGAGAGAGATATAAAAAAAATTGAGAGTAGAGAGATGGAGAGTACAGAAAGAGAAAGAGAAAAGAGAAAGAGAAAGAGAAAGAGAGAGAGAGAGAAGATGAGAGAGTAGAGATAGATGAACCTTCTTATGCTAGAAGTATGAGAGAGAGAGAGAGAGATGAGAGAGAGAGAGAGAGAGAGAGAAGATGACTTCAAAAGCAATTATTGAAGATAATAAATATTTAAATTTAAATACCTATTTCACATAAAGTTCAAAAGACGAAATTAATATATATAAATTATTAATTCCAAAGTCCTAAAAAATCAGTCCTTGGATCAATAATCTGTGACGTGCCTATAAACCAAAGTATGAACCGAAAAAATAAAAAAAAAAAAAAAAAAAACAACCACAACAACAACAACACTACAATCACAGCGTATATATCATTTTAAAATATATACGTCTAACCTTCATATTATCCAACAAAAAAATCCGAGCTTCTAAGCTTGCATACTAAAAAAATTAAAACACGTTCAGATAATTAAATAGTTAGAGTGAAGAAGCGTCAAGAGGATTAAGAACAATTCTACAATTATCACATTTAAAGTTATAAATAATCAGCGTAGACAATGATCACAATATTAAATATTCAATATAATATCCTAGTATATAAATAATATATATAATATATTATACAAACACTCAATTTATTTATATATATATTATATATATATATATAACTATAATATATTATATAATATCATTATATATATATAATTATATATATATCTATATATATAAATATATTAATATAAATATATATAATATATATATATATATATATATAATATATATGCCCAGGATAAGGCTCCGGGGAATTTCACTAACAGTAACATAATTTCGATTAGCGTAACAGAATTTTTTTTATTAAAAGCTTGAAAATTACGCCGCTATATAATCGGATATGCAATTAACTATGGGTTTAACATATGACTTACCATTATTTGCCTCTTTTTAATATATTGTCTCGAGAGATCTACCCAACTTCGCAACACATAAATCTTCTATTCATATTATTTTTCTAGAGAGAGTGAGTTTGTTAGGTCCCTCAACTGGTACTATGCATGATTCTTCGATTAGTATATACATTGTGTGATATAAGAAAATTAAAAATAATAAAAATCTAACATAAAAAAGATTTGTAATAACGATCTCCCAAATCTTTAATGTCATAGCGCGTATAAATCTGAAAATGAGGAAGAAACACAAACTTACAAACTCAATCACTTTTAAATTTTATTGAAGGAATTGAGTAACTTAAAATTTTGAGAGAAAAAAAATAATTGTATAATAAAAATAAATAATTGACTTCTTTTGTAGGGCATGCACTGCCTACCTTGAACTTTTGGTGAGATATATATTACTATAATACATAGGTATTTTTAAATATTAAGTATTACAGTTAAAAATGACTACTTATATTGAAAAATTAGAGTAATACACGCTCGTAACCATATAAACATACACACCCCCATATTAATATTAATTAATATATATATATAATTAATATATATATATATAATATATATATTAATAATATATATTAATATATATATTTGGGGAGGGTTGTATTAGCTATCTACCGGCTCCATACATTTCTGATAAATATTACACTTTTCATGTATCCTCTTGAATATCATGACTTTCAATATGATAGTCAACTCTACTCTATTCGCATATTATAATATATTTAATATATATTAATATAATATATATATAAAATATATATATATAATAATATATATATATTAATATATATATATAATATATTATATAATATATTATAATATAATATATATCTAATATATATATATATATATATAATATATATATATTATATATATATATATATAATATAATATTATATATATAAATATATATATTAATATATATATAATAAATATATTGATATATATTAATATATATTGATATCTATAGTTAAAGATACTTACCTTCATGTCACAAAATTTAGATAATCGCTGCTATAAGTTCATTATGGAGCGAAAAAGAGAGAAAGATAAATAAATAAATATTTCTTTTTTTTTTTCATTTATTCACCCTACCATCAGCGGAAAGCTTATGTATGACTAAGGAATAAAGAAAGCAGCCTATAAGGCCGTCCACTTCAAAGATAATCAACAAGACACAATTAAAGTGTGAAAATCCACCATATATTTATAAATATAATTAACATAAGAAAATATTGACAAACTTATAATAGAAAATACTAAAGAAAAATAATAAGAAATGAAAAAACATAATGAGAATAAAAACTAAAACATGAAAAGAGTTAACTAATTGGGCAGTTAAAAGGAATAAAGAAATGAGAAATAATAAAAAATATAAAAAGTAAATAAACAAAAAAGATAAAAAAAACAATAGAAAGAAAATAGATAGAATTATGAAAGTAAAAAAAGAACAGGAAAAAAATAAAAAGAAAGAAAATGAAAATAGAAAATAAAAATATAAAATAAGGAAATAATAAATAAAGAATATAAATATATAATATATCAATTTAAAGAAACTCTTGAAGAGAAAAATATAATAAAAAAGTTAATCTAGGAAATAATAATAATAATATATGAAGAAGAAAAAAAGAAAGAATAAGGAAGATAAAGAAGAAAAAAAGAGTAAAAAGGAGAGAATATGAAAAAATGATAAAAAACGAAAAGGAATACAAGAAAAGTTGATATATTGTAAATGTGCAATAGCTGCAATAGATCGAGCTGAAAGAAAACCCAAAAATGGTAGATAGCAAAAGGAAAAAATGTACCGAAAAGGAAAGATAAAAAAATCCAAATGTTTACGTTTTGTTAAACATGTTGATTATTTTAGCAACTTAAAGATTGTCAAAAAAAACAGAAACACAAATAAAAAAGAACAAAAAAGATAACATGAAGAGTAGTTACATGACACAAGAATGGGTTAAAACACCTATATATCCTGAAGACAATCATCAATACTGAGAAGCCAAAACATTAAGCACACTTCTGCTAAAACAAGCACACACATATAGTATAATATATATATATTTATATATATATTACATTTTGCTACTTTAAACACAGATATTTACAGTCATGCATTTCTATTTTTTCTTTTTCAGGAGTATGATCATCCTATCTTAATATATTGATGTGAATTGTGTCTTACATCTTGAAATTGTCAATAAATATTAATTTTGCTACTTTAAACACAGAATTTCACAGTCTGCATTTCTATTTTTGGCACAGTGTTATAATTCAAAAGTTTTGTTTGTTTGAAAATTCCATTAAATAATTCAACAAATGTTTGGTAATAATAATACTCAAATAATAAATATTATATTTAAACATGTTGCATAATATTAA
>JABUQX010085582.1:12500-20000 GCA_015478945.1 Trachelipus rathkii
AGATAATTTATTAGAAAATATATATATTAATAATATTATAATATTATATATATATATATATATAATATATATAATATTAATATATAATATTAATATATATTAATATAATAAATATATATATAATAATATATTTAATAATATATATATAATAATATATTATAATATATTAATTATTATTATAATATATATATATATATATATATTGATATATATGTTATATTAATAATATATAAAATATATTATTAATAAGCAACTTAACATATATTGCACGAATCAGTGTTATGAAGAAAGCAAAAGACAGTAATAGTTATACAAAGACCCCTTATAAATTTTTTGAATAATAAGGTAGTTGTTTAATTAATATGAAAAATTAATAACGATAGTTTGTAATTTAATTTGAGCTATTAGTTATTTTACTCATATGGAGCATAGTCGGCTAAGAATTTTCTTTCCAATTAATGAAATATTTTATAAATTAATGAAAGATCATCATTTGGTAAATAAAAGGGGACCGCATGATGTAGCTATATCCAAATGACGTTTTGTCACCAGAACGCCAACAATGAAATAAAAGAATAAAAATGTCCATAATTATAATATATATATAATAAATATAAGTTTAAAAAACAATAAAATAATATATATAGATACCTAAAGAATTAGAAAAGGTAGTGCACCATATTATATAATAATAAATGGATATATAAGAAAAATTATTATAATAACTTTTTTATTTAATAATAATAAATAAGATGTGTAAAAATTCCGTGAATACTAATACTATTTATATAAATATTATTAAAATAAATAATAATTTTGCCATATAAATATATATAATACATATATATAATAATTATAATATTTCATTAAAATTATGAGTAATATATAAAATATTTAATAATAATGTAAATATATTGCATTATAATATATATATATTATATATATTAAATTATATATATACAATGTATATATAATATATATATATATTTAATTATATATATATATAATAATATATATAATATATATTATATTAATATAATTTAATATATATATATCTCCTGGTAGTTGGGTATTAAATTTGTCAAATCCTTGTCTTTATCGTAGAAATTTATTATCTATCGTACCGGTATTATATATTATACAATTTCCATATTATTGATACTTGAATATTGAGAACGAGAAGTTTATTGAATATAATATTATATATATTATATATATATATACTATATACTATTATATATATTATATATATATAAATATATATATATATATATATTTATATAATATAATATATATATATAAATCTATAAATATATATATATTATATATATATATATATATAATATATTATTATATATATATAATATATAAAATATATATATTATATATATATTATATATATATATATAATAAGTATATATATATATATATATATATTATATATTGATATATATATATATATATATATATTATATATTACATATATATATAATTATATAATTATATATATATATAATATATATATATATAATATAATATATATATTAATATATATAATATATATATATAATATATATATATATATATATATATATAATATATATAATATATACGTCTCTGTAGTGTATGTATATTTTCATTGACAATTTTATGGAGTAAAAATCAATCAAAACCTATTTATGTTGCAGTTAATTTATTTAGACGAATCTGTTGAAAGAAAATCGAATGCAAATGCCCGATAAACATAATTATAATCAGTTATCATAAAGGGTTTATAATATATATATATATATATATATATAATATATTATATATATATATATTATATATATTATACTATATATTATATATATATTAATTAATTATAATAATTATATTATTAATTAAATATAATATATTATTATTAATATTTATATATATATATATTATATAATATATAATTAATATTAATTATTATATTATAATATTAATATATATATATATATATATATATATATATTATATTATATACTAATATATATATATATATAAATTAATATATATCTATAAATATATTATATATATATATAATATATATATATAATCTATATTATAGGGAGTTAGAGAGATATCAGCAGACCGCGAGTGCATAGGTACTAGACGAGGGCGGGGTGCATTAGGTTATGCGGTTTTGCAGGTGCTTAGCCAATCGTATCGCGAATCTATGATAAAGACGGTGCAAAGTGCGCAATGCCCACACTGACATATGAGGAGAGATGCGAGAGCTAGCGAGCGCTCTAGTAGAAGATATGCGGATGAGGGAGAGCTAGTGTAGCTAGAGAGAAGCTGTCTACGTCGATAGAGGTAATAGAACCGTGACAACCATAGTGAATAGCTCGAGATATTGGGATCGAATTCAGTGATCGGTCCACCATCAGCGATTCCCTATCATAGTGATCATAGTCGATTGTGTACTATATAAGCCGATCTTATCACTCACTCGAATTTCTATTTATTACTCTCTATATCTTGTGTATATCATATACACTGGAGCACGTGTTAAAGTTATTCCAGGCTTATTATACCGAAAATGGGCGTTCAATTAAAAAAAATGCATACGTGCACTCGTGATTTTTTTGGTCAATTTAATCGTCCAAATGTGCGTACAATCGGAAAAATTGTGAAAAAATTTGAGCAAACCGGGTCTGTAGGAGATTTGAAAAGACCAGTGCATGCTCGTACAGCTTGTACTGCAGAAAATATTGCTGCTGTTCTGTTCGCGATAGTGTGGCTGAGGAGCCATTCACTTCAACTCGTCGTCGTGCCCAACAATTGCACCTCTCACGCTCGTCGTTGATGAACATTATGCATAAAGACTTGCATTTAAACGCTTACAAGGTGCAATTGACTCAGAAACTAAGCCTCTTGACATACAAAAACGCTCGTCAAATGTAGAAAGGTGGCAAGAAATGGCACAGTGCGAGACAACTTTTTCGAAGAAAATCATCTTCAGTGATGAGGCACATTTTCACCTCACTGGATTCGTCAATAAGCAGCAATTGGCCGCATTTGGGCAATGAATAATCCAAGAACTGCATTGGTCGAAAACCAAATGCACCCACAAAGCAGTGACTGTTGGGTGCGGTTTAATGGCTGGCGGCATCATCGGGGCCGTATTTTGTTCCATAAATTGAGGCCGGTCAGGCAAGTTACTACGTGAATGGTGTTTCGCTATCGTGAAGATGATAAAGAACTTTTTAATGGCACGAATTGGAAAGGTTGGATGTGCGACGATAATGTGGTTTAACAGACGGTGGCCACTTCCCACACAGCTAACGAAACAATGGCTCTTTTGCGCAACAAATTCAATGGCCGTGTTATCTCACGTGGTCGCGATGTCATTGGCCGGCAAGATTATGTGATTTGGAACAGACCGTGGTGGACTTCTTTCTATCTTGTGGGATTATTTGATAAGAAAAAGTGATTACGTCGCATAAGCCAGCAACCAATTCAAAGAGCTAAGTAGGAATGAGAATAATGTCGAGCACATGTAACGAGGTCATAGGAACCTCAATTATGCCTCTCAGCGTCCATCCGAAAATTTGACCATCGGATGAGAGGTGTGCACGCCGAGGTCGCGGCGCCATTTGGGCCGATATTCTGTGTTTGGCCATACAGTAATTGAACTATAACATAGGCGATTATCATATAAAAAAATTTGACAATAAATTCCTAAGTAACCTTTTGTTGGTTTGTATATTCAGAATAAGCTCGGGCCCTTAAAATTTATACTCACACTTATGATATTATTATTATATATATAGTATATAGTATATATATACTACACTTAATATAGGTGAGATATGAGTAGTAGTTATATATAAGGTTATAATATATATAAATAGGATAGATATAAGTATAACAATAGTAAATATTTATAAAAGTTTAATATGAATCTAAAATCTAGTAAAGAATGCAGAAGACATGCACAAATATTTGTTTTACCAATATGCTGAAAATCTTTCTCAAATGAAGATTTAAAAGTACTACTGTGGTATGAATTCCACTGGTTACTACTTTCCATTGCATTTGAAAAAAATAAATAATTCATAGTTTGAATTAATGTATAATAACTGAAGGAGTGGCTTCTTTCTTGATTGTTTCCACAATAATTTCTTCTAATAGATTTAGAAGTTTAATAGTTTTTTCTGCAAGACTTCTCTGATAAGAACTTATTGTGAGAATATTTGCTTATATAATACATGTAACAAGGGCTTTTTTCGTAGTTCAATAATTCTTTTCATTATGTAGCACGTTTAGGCTTTAATGTAGTTTTTCGTGTAATTCTATTAATTTGTTAACTAATTATGCAGAAGTTACTCAAAAAGGGTTTTTCAATAGGCCTAATTTTACTAGTTATAAGTATATTTTTCACAGCCTGCATAAGTTTATACATATACATTGGTATATATATATATATAGGTTATAGGGAATAGGTTATAGGTTATATATATATGCTAGTAGTTATATAGATATATTAGCTCATAATACGTATATATATATATAGATATATATAGTAGGAGATGTAATACGTATACATATAGTATGTATACTATATAGGATATAGGTAGTAGTTATAGATAGATATAGTAGTTAAGAGTAAATATATCATATGAGTATTTGATATTATATTAAAATCCCGTGAACTCGGATCGGTAGAGCGACAGAATCACAAATTGCAAGGGGCCAGGCGTTTCGATCGCCACCCGCTCGGATCTAAGGTAGCAATCGATGACCGTAGAAAGTTCTTCCCCTCCTAATTTATTAGGCTAGGCCCGATGCTGAGTGTGACGAAACTTTTAAGAATTAAAACTCAATATATATAATAATATGTATATATAATAATATAGTAAGATATTATAGAAGTATAGTCATATTAATATACTAGTAGGTTAGTATGAATAAATATAGGAGTATATAGTATATATAGGTGTTGATATATCATATATACGGTATTTATATATGAATATTGCGCATAGTGATATAAGATAAGTATACTGTATACTAGTAGTGTAGTAGTATAGTATGTGAGTAATATACTATATAAGGTATGATAGTATAATGTATACTAATATATATATTATATCTATATACTATAATATCATATAATATAACATTTGTAATTATATATATATGTATATTTATATATATAGTTATATATATATATATATATACGTATAATACTAGTATACTAGTATATATATATATTATAGGCTGAATAGCTCTATGAAAAATATAAAGGTATATATATATATATGTAGTAATATATATCATATATAATATATATATCCTTATAATATATAGTATATATTATATATATAATATATTTATATAATATAGATAATATAGTATAATATACATTATATATTATATATAGTTTTATATACTATATAGTAATATATATATATATATAATATATACTATATAGTACTATTATAATATAATTATGTATATATAATATACGAGTATATTGAATTTCTATTTTAATTATTGCTACTACTATATATAGAGAAATTTTCAAAGAATTTAGTATTTAAATAGTAATAGTGTTTCCGTAGAAATTTTAATACCTTTTTTCTATTTATATATAGTATATATATATACTTTATAGGTATATATTTATTATATATATATAATATATATAGATATATATTGATTATATATTATATATAATATATATAAATATAGTATATTATTTATATGTATATATATAACTATGTATAATTATATATAATATATGATATATAGTTTAATATAATATATTGATATGAGTATAATACTGTGATAATTACTAGCGTAATAATTATATAGTATGAAAGGTATGTGCATTATATTAATGTATTATAGATATATATATAGTGTACTATCAGGAGGTGCACTTCCGCTCTCTTATGTCCCGCCTAGTCGGGGCCGCTAGTCCCGCTCGAGCGGACTTACCAGAATAAGGTGCGGACTAGCCGCGGAGGTGGCGAGTCCGTGCAGGACAATTTAGCGGACTTGCACGTGTGGATCAAAAAAAGTTTGCCGGCTGCTTTTGTTCCGACACCTTGTTTAAAAAATGAAAATATGACGTTTACTTATTAAGGATGTCTTATTGGGTTTTATAATAAGAAATAATAGATGTTTGTATATTTTACAGGCTTTAAGTAACTAATTATATCTTTTAGCTGAGAGACTTATGGTTTTGTAATAAGTTAGGACTATCCATAAAATAAACTCAAGGCCGTCAACTAAAGGTACGCGAATATATAATGAAGTAGAACGATTAAGATGAGTTTCATAGGACTGAATCGCACTATTACCTCAGTCTATGACTTTAATAATCTATATTATTAGCTATAACTAGGCACATAATCTAAAATCAATTCTGTGTAAAACCAATAATATATATATTAAGTATACCTTAGAGTATGACTTATATATATTATCAGGTATACTATATATAGAGGTATAGTATATATATATATACTAAATCATATATTATATATAAGGTTAGGTATATATATATATATATATATATGCTCCTAATTTTTATATGTAGATGCGATAAATTGATTAAATTTATAATATATATATAATATATATATATATATATATAATAGATATATATCTATATATATATTTATATATATATACTTTGGGGCTTTTACACAGTAACTGATTAATTCATTATAGTATTACTTATATATATGATACTAGATAGCTACTATATAATATAGTACGTATAGCTATACGTAGGTATATAAGTAATATATATATAGAATATATAGTAAATTATATATATACTATATATATTATAATATATATATATGTATGATAGTATAGTATATAACGTTACTAGGTAATATAGTAAGTACGTATATTTATATAGGTATATTACATATATAAATACAGTAATACATATATATAGCATTATATTATGTATAGTAAATATACCATATATCAAGAGTTACGGTTATTAGTTATAATATACGTATAGTAATAAATATATATATATAATATATATATGTAGGTTTAGATTAGTATGTAGTTAGGTATAGCTAAGTATATAAGATATATTACTATATATAGTATACCTAGTATAGTGATATATGTATAGTATTAATATATATAGTATAAGTAATTGATACTTATTATATGGTAAGGTATATAGTATAATTATTATATATGGATATATAGTTGAGTATAGCTATAGAGTGTATATGATCTGTCATTATAGGGGTATAGTATATAGGTAGTATAGTATAATTTATATATATATATAGCTATAGATATATATATATACTAGATACTTATCATATATGGTTATATATATATATTATAATAATATATATTGATATATATAAGGTAATATATATATATATATATATATTACCTATATATATATAGTATATATATATAATTATAGAAATAGATATTGGACTATTATATGTGCTTGAGAGGTCTACAGAATGACACATG
>JABUQX010085582.1:30000-35000 GCA_015478945.1 Trachelipus rathkii
ACTTTTTCAGTTGCCATAAACTTGTTCTGTCTATGTTAAGTGACAAATTAATACAATTGATTTTAATGGTTGTTAAAGATAGTGACCCATTAGTTTTCTTTGCATGACCAGGATTTAAAGACTTGTGTGAAGACATGGCTTAGAAACTGGAAGTCCTTTTAGACTGGAAAAATATTTGTAAAATAGTTCTAGAAGAAAAATAAACAAAAAAAAAAGCTTAAAATTGCATAAAGGGACGCTTTGTGCATTTAAATGGTTACTTTACACATGGGCAAAGCAATTATTTGTCAATAATTTATATATGTGGACGAATAGATCAATCCATATTTCTAAACGTTAGCAAGTAAAGAAAAAATACTCCACTTTTCAGCGAATGTATTGGTGGAATCGTTACTGTTCTTTTAATAGAATTCCAAATTACATGGGACAAGTAATTAGCTTAGTTACGGATAAGCTCAAACATGATGTACGATTGAAAAATTAATAAGGACAATGAGGGTGAGGATAGAAGCTGGTAAATGTGTGCTGATTTATTGGAATGTACGAAGAAGTATAGTTGTTTTCAGAATGGAACTTGATAAAACTATGAAAAGACTATGTTCGATAACGTTAACATTGCACACATGAGTGTGGATATATTTGCAGTTGGATTGAAATATGATCTCCCCAATACTCATAGAGCAAATCTTATAAGCAGGGCGAGACAAATAGCAAAAGCAGCACGTACCCCCAAATTAATGGAAGTTCTAAAGAATCAAGCTGCAAAAGTGGCATCTTAGGTCAAGAGACAAGATGGGGAAGTACATGTCTTATGCTCTAAAGGCTTCTGCAACTAAAAGATTATAGTAGTAGTATGATGGCTGCCGGTACTTCTGAACTTTCTCTCTTCGACAGTCAGTGGGAACAAATTGAAACACTCGAAGATTACCTTCACCCACAGCTTTAAAAAAAATATTCATCAAACCATGCTTCATATGGAGCGAAGGTTGATACACTTGTTCTGCATTTTAGCAAATCACAAACTAAATTCGCATGAAAAGAAGGGAAAGATGTTAACTGATAAAATATTTTGTCGAAGTCTTTGTTTAGAATTTTCCAGAACTGAGATTTGATATTTAAAGCTAGGAGTGTTCTTTGTGAACGACTTAAAATGAATAACACTATTGAACAGAAATCTGGGCCGGAGTCAGATGGTTCAGTTTCAGGAATCCTCGCTTGTAGAATTTTGTCAGATGAAGATGAAGAAGTCAAATTTGCCAGATAATGGGAAAAATTGACAAGCA
Source organism: Trachelipus rathkii (assembly GCA_015478945.1). Classification (NCBI taxonomy): domain Eukaryota; kingdom Metazoa; phylum Arthropoda; class Malacostraca; order Isopoda; family Trachelipodidae; genus Trachelipus; species Trachelipus rathkii. The sequence continues at coordinate 31,284 of JABUQX010085582.1, forward strand.
GAAAAGCGATTGGAAAAACTAAAATGTGTAGGTACTAGGACCACTCATTCATTTTAAATGTAGAAAAATAAAAGGTAGAATTTCATAAGTCATTAGATGGAATAATGAAAATGCGGAAATAAAGTTAATAGTTTTAAAGAGGAATCAATTGCTATCTAAAATTTTTGCAAAGATGGCGCTTGCCAATTACAGCTTTGCTCCTAGTCAAGTGAAGTTGAGAGATTATTTTCTGCTTTAAAATAATAAAAAGATCTAAGGACATCGTTAAAGGAGATTTTATTCATGGTTTTATTTTTAAGAACAATTGTTTTGAATAAATTTATATATCGGGCTGTTCAAAAGAAGAAATTATTTTAAAGTTAGGAGAAAGTGATTATATTATATATATAATATATATATATATATATATTATTATTATATATATATATATATATATATATATATATATATATTATATATATTATATATAGTATATATATACTATATATATAGTATATATAATACGGTATATATATTCATATATAAAATCTGTTTTGAATAAAATTATGTTATATATGTTCAGGCTCATAGTTCAACGAGGAATTATTTTAAACTTTAAGATGAATCTAAAATATGATTTTTTTCTTTTTAGGAAAAAAAATAATAAAATTATATTACGTAACTGTACAGGCAGTTCATCGTTCAAAGAGGAATTATATTAAAATTTAGGAAGAAAGTGAATTATTTTTTTTTTTTGTATTTCTTAAAAATCTTATTTTCTATAAAATATTTTCTAAGATTTTAATTCTAAGTTAATAAAGATGTCATTTATAAACCATCATATCCTCAAAATTTTGTATCAGAATTAAGGATTTCATGACTGTAAATGGAGAAAGAATTATAACTAGGGGTCGGAGCCGGAGCCGGAGCCGGAGTCGGAGCGAACATTTTTCTGAGAGCGAGAGCGAGCCGGGTAATTTTAAAATGCTGGAGCAGGAGCCGGAGTCGGAGCCGGGTAATTTTAAAATGCTGGAGCCGGAGCCGGAGTCGGAGCCGGGTAATTTTAAAATGCTGGAGCAGGAGCCGGAGTCGGAGCCGGGTATTTTAAACTGCTGGAGGCAGGAGCGGAGTCGAGCCGGGTATTTTAAAATGCTGGAGCGGTCGGAGTGCCGGAGCCGGAAAAAATTTGCCGGCTCCGCAGCCCTGCCAGTTTCATCCATTCTTTCCATTTGAATCACTCACTACTATCACCTTATTCCTACCTACATTTACTTTCAAACCATTTCTTTTACACACCTAACAAACCCCTCTGCCAATCCTCTCAAACATTTGTCAGATTCTTCACACAAAAGCAAATCATCAGTGCAAGATAAGCAGGGCACGCCCAACCCTCTATCATTCTCCAGTAGTCTAAAACCTTTCCCTACCATCCCTACTTTTACTTCTATTATCACTTCATCTATATGCAAATTAAATAGCCAAGGAGAAATATCACATACCTGCCTTACTCCACTATTAATAATAAACCAATCATTTCTAACAGCACTTATTCCAACACACGCTTTACTATCGACATACATACTTTTGATTTCATTCAGAAACCTACCACTAACACCATATATCACTAACACCTGCAACACAGCTTCCCTATTAATCCTGTCATACGTCTTTTTCAAGTCCACAAAATGTAAATACAATTTATTCTTCTCAAATCTCCTTTTCTCAATCATTTGTTTCAATATAAAGACTTAATCCACACATTATCTACCACTTATAAATGCATCTTGTTATTTACCAATCAGTTTCTCGAACTCTTTCAACCCAAATACCAGCATATATCTTCACTATAACACTCAATAAACTAATTCCCCTATAATTCCTACAGTTCTCCTTATCTTCCTTACCCTTATGTAAGGGCACTATTACTGCTCTAGTATAATCCTTCAGAATTATACGCTTTTTTACACAACTTTTCATATCCTGTTAATGACAATCTCGCCTCCATTCTTGATCATTTCGCCAACATTTCAATCTAAACCTGCGGGTTTACCATTCTTCAACTTTCTCACTCTACCTGTTACCTTCACCCTACAAATTATCTCATCCCCAAAATGTCTCTTTCTCCTTACACCGTGAAACCAACATGCGTTTACTATCACCTCTTCATTACTGTCAATGTTTTGCAGATTTTTGATGAATTCCCTTCAAACTCTTCTCACATCCATTTCATGTCACGTAAGTGCCATCTCCACTCAATATTCTATGAAAATTCCCCTTATTCTCTTTCTTAACCTTTCACACTTCTTTCCACAACAACTTCTCCTTCCCTTGTTAGTCCCCTTTCATCCTCCTCCCAAACTGTTCATTTACCCCTCTCTTCCTCTTACTTATCGAACTTTTAGTCTTCCTTTTTTCCCCTTACACATTTCCATACACCTTTCTTTTGAGACCTCATCATTTACTTTTATCACATTCATCCACGCTCTTTTTTTTTTTTTTACTTTTAAACTCCTTGAATGACCTCTTCATTCCACCTCACTATTGATCTTCGTACTTCCTACTATATCACATCTAGATACTTCTCTTGCACTACTTGCAAAGGATCCCTTTGTTTGCATCTAGATTTCTTGTTTCATCTTGTTCGCATTCAAATTATGTATTTGTATGTGCTCTCACAAACTTTTTCTTAAAAACTTTGTTCACTTACCTTCACTCTTAATTCTTCCATTTTTTTGTCCTCATTTCTTTCCTCTCCGTTCAAGCCCCCACTAACTTAATCTTACATTTAACAACATAACGATCTGATATTCCCATGTCAACCTTCTCACTGATTTAACATCCATCACATACTTCAGTATCTCCTTCTTCACCACCACAAAATCAATCATATACTTTCACTTCGATATTATCTCTACCAACACCAACTATGTATTACTTAGACACATACCTCTCTCCTTACAAAAATTAATCACCTTCCTATCATCCTCATTTTATCCCTCAACTCCAAAGGCACCAGTTTTATCAACCCTTCTTCGATCACCTATCCAACCATTCTTCAATCAGCACAATCAATCTGAAGTCCCTACTCACCCCATTTAAAACATCATTCAGATTATCTCAGAAAGTCACACTATCCTCAACATCACCCTCAGATGGACCCTATGGCACACCCACACATACCTTGACCTTCTCAAACTTAAATTTAACAATAAGAGTTCTAGTACTCGCGTAAACAAAATCACCATAGCTATGTGCCACAAATCACTGCAAAATCGCAACTCCTTCCCTCTCCCTCTCGTTCCTTTCCACTCCAGCACACACATTTTTTACCTCACAACATTCGCCTTCACCGCTTCCTTTCACCTTTGTTTCATTTACAGCAAGCAAATCAAATTTACCCTGTCTAAATACAACCATCACCTTTCCTTTTCTACTCGCCATTTATTTCTCTAACATTTCATGTACCCAAACGATTCATAAATTTCGTAGAAAGATACAAGGTCGCTTGCGGTGATCACGACAACGTCCTAGGCACCCATAAACATTCCTATTGAAGAGCTAGGTGGTAGCGGGTCGCTAACAAAGCCAAAACGATCTTTTTATTCTCCTCCTACGACACGCAGAACATACTCTGTGGGATTTCTTTCTCCCCTCCACACGGAGATATATGAAAAAAGTGTTGTCTGTAATAATAGTAGTATTTTATAGTCTGTTTGTGATATTAATAACCTATTCCCG
>JABUQX010085582.1:45000-58553 GCA_015478945.1 Trachelipus rathkii
TTGCCGATAATAATAAAAATAATAATAATAATAATAAAAATAATAATAATAATAATAATAATAATAATAATAATAATAATAATAATAATAATAATAATAATAATAATAATAATAATAATAATATAATAATATAATAATAATAATAATAATAATAATAATAATAATAATAACAATAATAATAATAATAATATATTATTATTATTATTGAGTTAATAAATTAATAGATTATTTTTGGTTTTCATTCAAACTATTTTGTTACATTGATGCTATAATAATAGCACAACAATTTCTATAAGAATTTTCTGTTTAGCTGTTTAAATATTGTGTGCGTTTGTGTGTGTGTTTGTTTTTGTGAAAAAAATTAAAACAATTTTACATCAAATTTAACTTAATAATAATAATAATAATAATAATAATAATAATAATAATAATAATAATAATAATAATAATAATAATAATAATAATAATAATAATAATAATAATAATAATAATAATAATAATAATAATAATAATAATAATAATAATAATAATAGATAATACATAATAATAATAATAATATTAATAATAATAATAATAATAATAAAATAATAATAATTAGGGCAACAGGGCAAGCAACCCTGCCCTTTACTTTTCTGCTTGTATTACTCTTGGACCTGCGTTGGAATCTTATGTGCCTAGAAGCACGATTTTCTGAAGAACTCTGGGAGAACGAGTTTCGAGGACAAATAATAAAAGATGCTAGCTCCACTGAAGGGGTGAAAACCTACCTGAGTGTATAGCTCAAGGACTAGCATCAGAAACCATTGCGACAAGAAATAGTTTCTCAGAGTTCTCTAAGATTAAAAGTTTCTGGACCAGAAGGAAGAAAATGCTGGTCCAACTGACAGGGCAAAAACCCTACCTGGGAGATGGTAAATAAAAAATGAATAATAATAATAATAATAATAATAATAATAATAATAATAATAATAATAATAATAATAATAATAATAATAATAATAATAATAATAATAATAATAATAATAAAAGAATTTTACTTTAAATTTAAATGTTTGAACGCAATCATTTCGATTCATTTTAATACCGTAATTTTTTCCCTATATATATATATATATAAATAATTATATATAATATACGTAGTTATACTGATTTTTGAATACTATTTATATATATATATTTATATATAATAATATAGTATCGAAATATACATGGTATATTATATTTTCATATATTTTTAATCTCATACGTCTCTATATACACTATTTAAATACATCTAGGGTTCAATTCGAATTGATCAAATAAATTATATATCATTATAAATATATATAATATTACTATATATATATTATATATATATTATATATATATATATATATATATATATTATATATATATTTATATATATATATATATATATATATTATATATATATATATATATATTTATTATATAAATAAATATATTCTAATATATAATATCACAATTAGTTTTAAATGAAATTCTATAATATATGTATAATAATTATATATATTTAAGGTACATATCTATATAATATATATATATATATATATATATAAAACTTTAAAATAATGTTTTTGCTTTATTGCTTTTTTTGTTTTTGTTCTCTCAAAGTATACTTCATTAATGCTTGCATCGGTATGTGACTCTGCGTATTCACGAGGTATACTTTATTACCGGGTGCATGGGTCTGTAACTCTATGTACTCCAAAGTATGTTTCTTTACTGCGAGTATCGATCTGTAACTGTGTATTCACGAAGTATACTTCATTACTGGCTGCATTGGTCTGTAACTCTATGTACTCTCGAAGTATGCTTCTTTACTGGAAGTATCTGCCTTTAAACTCTGTGTATTCTCGAAGTATATACTTTATTACTGGGAGTGTCGGTCTGAAACTCTGTCTATTCACGAAGTATTCTTCATTATTGGGAGTATCTCTGTAAATCTATGTACTCATGAAGTATACTTCATTACTAGGTGTATCGGTCTGTGAATCTGTGTATTCCATAAATATATATTTCAAAATTAACTAATAAAAAGAAAATGAAGTTACATTTGTTTTTTCAGAACTCAAGGATTGTCTTTTATAGTTATCTGCAAAGCTAAATAATTGAATATAACATAGCCAGACTTCGATTCCGATTTCAATTCTAGTTATTCTTTCATTTTTATTTTGAGTTACAATTCTGGTTCCAATAATGACTTCTTAAGATCATTTGATTTTCAAACCGGACTTGATTCTATTCCGATTCCGAGGACTGGTTCTAAGTCAAATCCTCACTTTCATTTTTCCTAAATTAAAAATTTTTAAAAGCCTTCCTATATTCTTACCTTCACTATTATTGAATCAAAACCATTTTTTACTAGTAAGTTGCTTTTCGTATAAAAATATAATAAAATAATTTAAAAAGTTTAATTTAAAAATTAAAAAAGTTTTGTTGTCATGTCCCTGATTTCGAGTATTCCATATTTTCTACTTTATGGCTCAAGCCATCTTGTCAATCTAATACTAACTTCATTTGTTCTGTATATCTGTCTCTTAACTCAACTGACTATCCTAAATTCTTTGAATGCTTAAACTTCAAATTAGAACACATTCTCTCTTCTTCACTGTTCTCTGAAATCATCATCATCATCATCATTCAATCGATCATCATCGGATCATCATCATCAATCATCATCATCATCATCATCATCATCATCATCATCATCATCATCATCATCATCATCATCATCATCATCATCATCATAGCGAAGTCAAAATGAGGTGATCTATTTTATTTGAATTTATAGTCTTCAATATAACATTTTCAATAAAATAAAAAGTATAATAAACAATTTACCAACGTCTTTAGACGATTTTAATATGATTCAAATATTATAATTATTCTAAAAGTTTTGTTATAGAACTCACAAAATAATTTATATATATATATTATATATTATATATATAGGAACGGATATATATATATATCATATATATAAATATATACGGAAAATAAAAATATATGTAGATAAAAAAAAAATAATTAGACAACTATACTATATATATATATACCTATAATATATATATATATATATATATATATACTAATATATTATATTTTATATTAGTATTTTGTTTAAAATTTATCATAGTATCAGTATATAGGTCCTAGATAATATATAAAATATATATAATATAATATTAGATATATACTATTACGACTCAGGTAAAATATAAAATATCATATAAATATATTAAGCTAAATAATATTCAGTAATATATACTAAGATGAATATATAATAATGATATAAAGTATATAAATTATATTTATAATATATTAGTATAGTTATATATATATATTAGGTGTTATATATAGATGATTATACCGACTATCTAATAAGGATAAAAACTATAACCTAGATTATATATATACTATATATATATATATATAATATATATAAATTATTATATAATATTATATATTATATATATAATATAACTATATATAACTATAATATTATATATATACCGATAATATATAATATATATTTATATATTATATATATATTATATATAATCATTATATATAGGTATAAGCTATATATAAATTTATAAGTTATTATAAATATTATATAGTACCCTATATATATATATAGATATAAATATATCTAAATATATATATACTATATATATCTAAATATATATTTATAAATATAAAATAAAAAAAATTAATGACTATAGGTATATATATTATTATATATATTTTTTATAAAATATATATATATATAGGCCTAAATATTCCATTATATATATTATACTATATATATATAGTATATATGTATATATCCTATATATTATAATATATATATATAATATTAGCCTATATACTATATATGGAAAGTTTCTGCCCTATATTTAATAGTACTTTCTCCTTAACCTCTGGTCTTTCAAAAAATTTTATTCATTACCTAAAATTTAAACACCGTCGGCAACTCGAAATTTTTTTTCTAACTAATATCACACAATTGATCATTCAAAGAAACACTAATATTTATCTTAAAACCTTGAAAACATCTGTCTAACTACAAGCTCTTCGGCCCTATGCTGGAGAGACCTACTCTGGTTCGCGTGTTAAGCAATCAACGAGAGTCAAAGATTGAAGGAATTACTCAGACTAGTCTGCCAAAATGTTTATGAAGTGGTTGGTGTTTCTAATTATTTTATTCATTAGAACGTATGCTTTCCCTTCGATTAGTTTAACATGTATCAACTGTTCAACTGTATCAACAATGTATCCACTGTAACTATAGATGTTCTTAGTAAAATGAGTGTTCTATGAGGACTGTTGGATGAAGGGCCATGTGGCAGGTCAATAATTAAGGTGTGGGAATGAGAAAAAGGGTTAAAGTAGGCAATATTTGGCCCATTGAAGTTATTTATGGGAAAATAGACGTTAGATTTTTTGAAGAGGACATTATTACCTTTTGACGGTGGAGTGCTAGACAGGGTGTGAATATAGTGTTAAGGTTAAGCCCAGTCCAAAATTAAATTCAAGAATAATAAAGAGGAAACTTCTCAAATGCTAGGCTCTTTTTAATTTACCCATTTAGGAATGATGTGTGTCGTGTGGCAAGTAAATGCTGATGTTCTATCGTGGACCGTTGCGGAGACGGCTGGAGACGTATTAGTGAGTCGAAGGTGTTAGAAATATGGTAGTCTTTATCGGGTCCTATTAGGTCTAAGCTTGGTGGGATTTGTATATGTGTCAGTGACAATAGACCGGTCTGCTTTACAGGGTCGCGTGTGAGAAAATAGAAGCCAAGCTAAGCCTTCCAATTTAGGACTATAGGATCCCTTACTGATAAGATATGTTAATCAGCGGTGGTGGAGAATACCGAATCAAAGAGACGTGCAAAACGAAGAATGTTAATGATCGTGTCAGAATACACGATCGTTGTGCTTCATATTAGTATAAGTTTCACCCTAGAATGCAAACGACGATATCAGAATCAGGTTTTTTTCGAGTTTAACTCTTTATGGATAGTCTTTGTTAGTATTTGATGCCGGGTGCATTAGTGATGAGTTATGAAGCAAATCAAAGGAAACTCTGCAAGTCAGTGTTGAAGAGAGGAAGTATATGTGTGTGCGTGGTATCCTCGATGCCTTTAGTAACTTCAGTGGTCCTCCATGGCAAATACTGATTGCGTGTGAAAGTTAAAGAAAATGTACGTGGAAAACAGCTTCATGGCGTCTCGCCGTTGCAGAGGTTTGTTCTTGTAAAATCCAATATGCTCCAAGTGGGCGAGTCAAGCTCGGTGAAAAATATGCGAGACAATATAGTCTACATAAAAGTCTGGTTATAACACCGCTGAGCTGAGTGTGTTTTGTGGTTTTTTTCACAGGGCGTCAAACGTGTGTGTGATCCATTCATCGTCTCACTGTGCGTGTGCCTCTGATAGGTTTGTTAATGAGCCCCGCTAAGAATGGCTGCCGTCTAAGTGGAGTTCTCAGGTTTAGGTTTGTAGAATTCTCCTATCTGCGCTATTCTAAAACTTAATTCTATATACAGGGTGCGTGATTTTTTCGTAATTGTTGTCGTGAGCCATGCAAGTCCTTAGTACCCAAGCGCCTGTGCGTGGATCTTTATTTATTGAGAATTTCGAGAACGAATGTAGATTGTGGAAAACTGGGAAAAATCAAATCCTGGCGCAGTCTTCAGATTTCTTTTAGGTTTCTTATTAGAACGATTAAGAGTGTGCTCCAATCGTGTGATGACGTTTCCTTCGGTTCAATTGTTCGTAAAATGTCAGTATTGAAGAACGAAACTGTGATTCATATTTCTTTGTGCTGGGAACGATCCCGAAAAGATCTCCTATATGAAATTGTTTGCAACCGATGCAGGATACACAATAATATTTGATTAATATCGGATTGGCACTGTTTACAAATACCGAAGGAAAGACTATACCTTTCAGGCATAAGATTATTCAATTATTGCTTTTTTCTTCCCTAAGACGAAAGATGACACAGTCCACTCTCTCTATTCGTTAGGAGCGCGTTGAGCCACATTTATATTCTTGCCTTTGAAGGCTATATATTTTCGCAATCATGTTAGTATGCCACAAGTTTATTTATATTTTGGAAATAACTGATATTTAATGATTTTCCTATTACTATTGTTATTATTATCTAACACACACACACACACTTCCCTCAATTTATGATTATTTATTATCATTAGTATGATTATTTTTTTATGACCCATTGTTGATAGATAAAAATCAGTTTAGCTCGAATAGTTAGGTTTGTAAATAATTTTTTAGTTTTATAGAAATCATGATGGCATAGTGACATTTGATATCAACCAGAGAAACAAAAGTAACCAGAAGAATTTCTATTCGCGCGGGTCGTTCGTCATCCAATATTCTTATGGAAGATTGATTGTTGATTTTTAATTATTTAAGTGTTTATTAACATTCAAAAGCGGATCTTGTGATTATTTGTACAAACCTGCACAGCTTCCAGAAACCTTTAGATAAATTCTCATTGAAGCTTGGTTGTAGTATCCAGCAAGTTATAAATGGATTTGATTAACATTTAATTCTTTGTACCTTCTTTCTGTTAATTATTTTATTTGTGTATTACTATTCTTGAATAACCTCCGTTCCGTTCCCATCGAATAATATCTCAGAAAATTATTATATATATATATATATATATAATAACATATTATTATGAAAAAAATTATTATAATATCATTATTATATATTTATCTATATTAATATAAATATATATATATATATATAATATATATATATATTATTATATTCTCGGAGCACTGGTTACACTGAAACCCATACTTATCTCAGTGTTACAATAACCATAAACATTTAAACGGGGTGATCGTATTTTACGAATTTTTAAATAATTACATATTTTAAAATTAAGCATTAGTTTTTAACAGATGAGAGGTTAAGCTAAAAATCCAAACATGTTACTTTGCACTTTTTTTAAAATATTCAAGCTATTGCAATTCGCATAAATTTTTCTATTCGTGCAATATATATATATAATTAATAATTTATATAGATTATATTATATATTATCTATGTATTAATTTATTATTAATATATATATATATATATAATATAATATATAATATAAATATATATTATATTATATTTATTATCTATTATTACTATTATATTATTATTTTACTATTATATATATTTATTTATTTTTAGTATGAATATAATTATTATTAGCATATTTTAATAAAGAGAGTTTTGTTTCTCTTTTATATCACATTAAAATTAGGATGGTTGGATCAGAAAATAATAATGGCATAACGAGTATAAAATATGTCGGAGAAGCTCTTCAAATTTCAAAATTTTCATACTCGTCTAAGCAGTATTTTATAAAATAAGCCACGCTCATGTCCTACGTTGAAATAGTAAGAAACGTTGTGATTGGCTCATAACATAAAGCAAATTTCTAAATTCCTTTTTTAATTTTTTTCATCTTTCTCTTTCCCCCAAGACATTTATCGTAATTCTAATATGTTTTTATAAAATATTAAGCCGTTTCCTTCAAAATCTAGGCTTTACCATATTAAAACCCAAAGATCTGTGATTTGGTTTTGGGTGATTTGCTCTCTTTGTTCTTAGTTTATAGCATATTTTGATGAGGGATTCAATATTAGTGGAAAATTAGTAAGATTGGTTCAGAATAATTATAAACATTGCATTGAGATTAAGTACTAGGTCCTATATATTTAATATATATATATTTAATATATAAATTATATATACTATATATATATTATATATTAATAATTATATATATATAATATATATAATAATATATTATTTATATATATATAGCGAAATCAATTTGAATTCCGGGGCAAAATATTTGGTAATTTAGCGTGAAAAGTACCGGGCAAATAAAGTTTACTGATACCCGCACTTCACAAAATTGGTCCTACGCTTATTTGGATTTATCCGATTACATAATATAAATCGACCCGATACCATTGGTATCGTGCTATCACACTATATATATAATTAGAATAATAATAAATTAAATATATAAATTATAATATTATTATAAATTATAATTGTATAATAATTAAAATATTATAAATAAAATATATATAAATACTAAATTATTAGAATGTAGAAGTCGAACGGCCAAGGTTATAATATAAATATCACCCGTAGTGTAATCGTTTTAAAGTAGTTTTTTTAATGTGGAAAAAAAGAGGTGTCAAAATTTATTTTTAAGAAAGGGAGCATATTACGTAGGAACAAAGAGGAAAGTGTGGCTATTTTTGTATATGTTGGGGTGTGATAAATATCCTTAAGAACATCTTATTTTACACAATCAAATTAACTTTCACATTAAATATAGAGTCCTTCTTCCCCCCACTAAATCCATATAAACAATTAGATGTCAACAGAACTGTAGCCCTATACTTCCAATTACCATATGATACGGAGACGTGGGGCATATATACTATTATTAATATAGTGTAAACAAATGTATTTACCCAGAAGGTCATTCAGCACAAAGTATGATACTTCAGCACGATAATATAAAATTTTGCTCTACTTACCATTAGAACCAAACCACAAATCACTCATCTATTTCAGTAGAATAAAGCATCGTAATAAAAATTCTTCAACCACGTCCGGAGATCACCGCTTCTTAGAAACAAGTGTCTAATAATTATAGGTAATAAGAGAATTGGATAATTATAATAGACAAGCACCCGGATAGAAACTAAATTAAGGATTGATGGACCACGTGCTGTCAGGATTGAACAGTCAATGCAAGGAAACATACTTCTTAAAATAAAAGAAAATAACTCAGAAAAACCAACGGCCAACTTCAAAATTATACAGACAGTCGAAATTCTGAATACTTTGCCTCGGACTTTAGATTGCTTAACCACCAATAATGAGGAGGTCTCCCATATAGGACGAAGCTAAATGGTATTTCACAGAAAAGATTAACAAAAGTTTAAATGGTAAAAAGTGTGAAGTCCAGGGTGCCGTCTTATACGTCGTTAGTCCTTTATAGAGCTGAAGAGAATAGAGTGAGGTGTTGGTTCATTTATAAATAATAAAGTTGTTAACTTAACGATCCAACTTTCCGTGAGTACTAGTTAGAATAATAACGCAGCTTGCCGACGGTTGTTTTACAATTAGATAAAATGTAAATGAAAAGAGTTTTTGAACTGTATAAAATATATTTATTCACGAAAATAATTAAAGAGACAAAATAAGATTCAGAATTCAATCATGTCAACAGCACAATATTTCATACATTATATTCCAAAGAAAGTAGTTATTTCTTTTAAGTATATATTTAATTATCAATGTGAGGTGAGATATAACGGCTAATATTAATATTATAAGTATTATTAATTTCATTATTAGGTCGTTACAGAGTTCTCGATTGGGCTGTGAGTTTAAATGAGCTGAATTATAGTAGAGAGTCAGTTATAGATTAAATGAATTCATATATTTATGTTGATTAAACTCTCTATGGGTAGATCATAGTATCTCGTCCCTCCGATATTATATATAATTGATTAAATACAGTTATAGGAACCTCAATGATTACATACCATATAGATAATTTTATATAAAGGCTCTCATATCCGTACGTGAGATATAAGTATATAATATGTAGTAATATAGTAAAAAACTGTCTATAAAAGGTGATATTATGATATATAGTTTATATATTATATTATGTATGTAAAAGCGTAATATTGGGAAGATGAGTAAATGTAGGGATGAACTAGAAAGAATTTATGATATATAATAGTAGGTATAATATAAGAGAGTATATAAGAATAGTATATAATGATAGTGGGGTAAATATGTATATAGGTATGAAGTATATAGTAGGGAATATATATAATATACATTATTTAATATATAGTTGACATGTTTGTGGCAGGTAGAATGATATTTAAGATATACATTGGTCTCCATAATCAGACTCTGCGAAAAATATCCGGCTAAATCTTACACAACCTACTATACAATCATTTCGAGTAGGATAAAAAAAGCAGTAATTTCTATGTTAGTCATTGCTCTTTTTTTTGTTTATATTTTAACAAAATCAAATATATTATTAGTTTTATTGGACGCCTCTTCTAAACAATTTATTTTCAATATCTAAATTAGTGGAAAAAATTTTAAGTTGTAGTGACGCTTTCCGGATGACAAATAGGGAAAACATTAGATTTCTTCGCTAAACAAATAAAGCGTCATACGGAGATAATTTTATCCCTGAAGGGACTTGATATGTAATTCGTGCTTGGGAAACTGTTTCTTTGCTTGATTGATCATCTCTTATATATCTGTGTAGTTCTGCTTTTATATAATATTTTTGATAGTGGGAACATGATTTGTACTTTTTAATTAAGGTCTGAACGATGAACTGCCTGTAAAGCTACGTAATATAGTTTTTATTAAAAAGCAATTAAGAATATTACGGATAAAATACGAAATGAAACAAAAAAGAGATTAAGTAATACTGTAAATAATGCTGTGTAATTACCCTAATTAGTATAATATAAATTAGTGAGGATAAGTGAGAATAAAAGGGGTGCTGCGGTAGATAGATATCCTAGATATAATATATATATACTATATATATATTATATTATATATATATACTAATATAGGTATATGATATTCTATAGTATATATATATAAAATATAATAAATTTTAAAATTTTAATAAATCTTTTAAAAAAAAAAGGTATTAAATAATAATATCAATTAATAAATATGAAAGGATTAAATAATAATTAATAATAATAATAATTGCTAAGATTAGATAATAATAATTAATAATAATAATAATAATAATAATATAATAATAATAATAATAATAAATAATAACTAATAATGAGATAAGTAATAATTAAAGTGAATAATAATGAATAGATAGTTTCCATAAATTAAAGTATCTTTGAAAAGGGTTAGAGAAGAGTTAATAGGTAAGTATCAGTGTGAAGGAAATAGAGATGAATGATCGATAGTGTTGTAAATGTAAAATAATGAGCATAAGGCACAGAACACGCGCCATCATAACCCGAAGCCAGGTGGCATGAGAAAAGAGAAGGGAAAATAATTGTAATAATAATAATAATAATCATAATAATAAAAGAACGAGAACAGTGATCAGTAGTGAGCGAGAGGAGTGAATAATGAAAATTGATTATATATATATATATATATATATTATATAGTATATATGTTATCTATCAATCTGTATCTATAGATATAATTTTTCAATAATCTATCGGTTCTATATTATATATCAATAAAAAATATATGAATTCAATATAATATTATAGGCTATACCTATATATACATTATTAATAGAGGTATCTAAGTATAGGGGTATATAATATTTATATATAATATATATTATAAAAAATATATATATATATATGATATAATATATATATATATAGTATAAGATACTAGTGGCTATATATATTATAGATAGTTATATATATACTACTCTATGTTATACATCAAAGGTAATATACCTTATCTATATATTATATATACTATATTATTATATATATATATACATATCTTATTTGCAAAGGTATTACAACTACTATAAGTATTATTATACTCTATTATAATATATATATATATATATAGTACCCTAATATTTTTACCTATATATATTATATATATATATATATAATATATTAATATTAAATATTTTACGACTCGCCAGCCCTGCTTTCTTCCCTTGTCATAATTGCCCAAAAATTTATATCGGGGAAACCAAAAGATTTCAAAAGGCGCAATAAACAACATAAACACGACCTGATATACGACAATCATCCACGGCAGGCCGAGAGACCCCGACCTGCCATCTTGCTGTTATCTTGGGTATTCCTTTAGGTTAAAAAAAAAAATAATTTTACTTCCCTTACACTTTGGTATCTACTTTAACTAGCAGGGGACGTGTGGTAATAATATAGAGGGGGCGGCCGAAAAGCCCCACCAGAACAAATAAATAAAAATAATCTATATAAAAATAATCAAATTTATCAAATATTATTATTCATTTTATACACCACATACTATTCATATTAAATTAGTATTATATATTCTATATACTATACTATATATGATACTCTCTCTCTCTCTTCTCTATCTCTCTCTTCAAAGTATTCATTCATCTCTCTCTATTCACTCTATCTACTTTATATATATACTGCTATATCAATTATATATATTACTCCTTCTCTCTATATATGTACTATATTACTTATATCCTTACTCCGTCATTATCTTCTACTAGTATATATATTATACCCTTACTCTCTACTACTTATCTTACTTCTATAACCTTATTCTATACTATATATAATACTACCTCTACATTCCTATGCCCTATCTCTCTCAATACTCTTACTATCTATTACACCCTATTATACACTCTTCAACAGGCACCACAACTTACTTAACTTATTTCTTCTACGTTGCATTTGTCTTACAAAATTATCCTCATCATGCAACCTTCCTCTCTCTCCTCTCTATTTTCTTCTCATTTAAAAACTTCTCGCTTATGGAGTACCATCCTCGACTTATAAAGCATGACAATTATATAAGTTGAAATGATAATATGAAGTGATAGATAAGATAATTAGTCAAAGATAAGATAATAAATCATGTATAATATATATAGTAATAATAATTATAATACATCATACTATATATACTGTATACTCTAATATTAAGTATATATATATTATAATGTTAAATAAATAATGAACATATATAATAAATAATCTATATATAATACATTATATATTGACTTTAAATCTAGACGTTCGCTCCACTTTTACTCCATCATTTCCGTCACATTATATGCATTTAATCCAATTTATTTTATATATATTCTATCTAAAATGTTCCCTCGACCTCCTATCCTATCATATCTATTTTATCTATCCGACCTATCTCGAGATCTCGAGACGATTAACTCTCTCAGAAACCCGTAAGCTATACTAACCAACAATATAAAAAACAAAATATTAATTTAAATAGTAAAATATATATATAATACTATTTAACCTCATAATAATAATATTAACAAATAATATATAATAAATATATTATATATTATATAATATATATATTTAATATTATAATATATTTATATATATATATATATATATAATATATATAATATATTAAATATAATATATAATATATTAATATATATAATATTTAATTACATAATATATATATATATAATATATATTATATTATATTATTATAATTACTTCTTATCATATATTACAATTTTACATATAAACTAAATCTTTTATTATATTATATGGTAATAATATCATAAATGATCACAACCCCTCACCCTCCTCACACCTAAAAAAAAAATTAAATCAATATATTATAAAAAGTACTAAAAATAACTAATGCTCATAAATAAATAACACATAAGCTAGAGGTCTAACGTATAATATAAACATCG
>JABUQX010085583.1:10000-17500 GCA_015478945.1 Trachelipus rathkii
TCAAGGATTCTGTCTATCTCCTACTCGTATTCCTACCAAACTTTTCAATTAAGATCTTCTCACCTGCCCATCTAACTCTCACTCTTATGCAGATGACTTTCGACCCTTCATTCTCCAAACTCATCTCAATCTGCTCCTACTTTTAACCTCTAGAATGCAATCCGTCTTATCTTTCGATTCTATTCCTCGCTTGATGATAGAATTCAGGTGGGTCGCTCAACCTGGAAATTCAATTTCTTTAAAAACTTAACTTCTACAAATCTCCCTCTCTTAAGACATCCTTCCAACTTTCCCCTATCTCTTTGACTGGTTCCTCGTCTCTTCCTTTGACAATGATTAAACATCTTGGGGCCTTTAAACAAATAAACAAAAAAACTTCTTTGAAACCTCACATCACATCGGTTGCTGGGCCGGCATCAAAGAAACTGGAGTTTTGTTTGACTGCAAGACTTTTTCCTCTTCTCAGTTGCTCTAGCTATACAAGCCTCATCCGCCCTTGTATGGAGTACTAGCTTCATATCTGGGTGGCGCTCTGGTTCACCTCCGCTTTTTTGATATGGGTCGAGTCAAAGGCCAGAAGGCTATAAACTGTTCGTGTGCTTTTTCCCGTTCTCCTTGACCCCTATCTTTAGCGGCACATGTTTGGTGGCTTTATTCTCTCTATAGGTACGCAGCGGCAGTGCTCGAGGAGCTATCCCTCACATACCTCCACCTTTAACGTCGCCTCCGTAGAACTAGGGTTGCTGTTCGCACATGAATTTGTTGTGATGTAAGTAATTCCAGGCTAGTTCGCTGCGGTGCTTCCTTCTTCCTGGCCACAGATTGTCATGTTCTGTGGAAATTCCTCTTCCATCTCTGCGTTTCCTGCTGCTTAATCTCCCCCACTTCAAGCCTGCGTCGCTCATCTCGTAATTTGCTTTAGTGTTCAACTTCTGAGCGCGTCAACCCCCGCTCTTGAATAGGGCTCTGCCCGTGAGTGGTGGTGACAGCTGTAAAATAATATAATTATATATTATATATATATATATAAATAATATATATATATATATATATTATATATATATTATTATATATAATATATAATATATAATGTGAAACAATTGTAGTTCCGTAATATTTTCGTATGTTTATGGCTGGAAAATACAAAAGGAGAATTGCCTTAATAAGCGGTAACAAACTACGTACGAATTAAATAAATAAGACTTTCCTGATTTGAACACAACGAATATGATGGCAGCAGGAAGAGAAAAAGTTTCGAGGTGTTAAACTGTCAAAACATCCACAGCATGATGTTCATTGTTGTTCACATTCCATGTGGAAGTGCACGCATTAACAAAACTTTATTGTCATTCCTAAAACAGTGGGTATTAGTTTGAGGTCACCAATGCTGACAACTATTTTAATAGTAAAAAATAGGAAAGATTTCAGTGAAGATAAAATGAACAAAACTAATCTTAACTCGAATACACGAAACAAGATATGAGATAAGCTTACGATGAATTTGCTATGAATTAGAAAGGTTTCCAAGTCTAAAAGAGCTTGAGAATTAATCAAGATTGAACTTTCTTCAGAAACTTCAAATCTTTTGAAGTCTGGAGTAAATTGGTTACTAAGTTAATAACGATCCTTCAAATTTATTTCCTTCAAGTCTCATCAATGTACCACATTTCAGTTCCCTTCATCATATGCAGCACTGCTAGAAAATGTATGATTTTTGAAAGGATTTCCGTAAAAACATTGATGAAACCTTTTTTCAAGTATTTGGACAGTTGCAACACAACTTCTGTTTTTCTGTTAATAAATATTGAGAATGGAAGTGTCAGAATTAATTCTAAAATGATAAAGACAAATCAATTAGCAATTCCTTCTTTGAATAATGTTTCAACACAAGTTAGAGAGCGAAGTGCGTCAGCCATAAACTCTAAACTCACTAATCTTGCAAAGGCATTCCATTGACATCTTTTATATATTTTAGCCAATTTGTAGGGAAATTGATCTATAAGCAGTCGCATTTGGCATTTAATTTATTTAGCATATATCTAACACACAACGTCCACTCCAGAAAGATAGTTTTCCTCAGCTTGAAAAAACTCAAAACATTCTTTCCTCATTCTACAGGGAGGAAAAGAATATACAAAACTGCTTCAATGAATATTCACCATAGCTAACATCAATAATAAACGGAGGAATATCAATCATTTTGATGTAAACAGCTTGTAAGGATTGTTTTTTTATTATTTTTTTTGTGATTAAAATTGCCTATTAATGACGTAGAATATTTTATTCCATTTGCTCAAGAAAGGATACTAGTATATAATATATATATATTATATTAGTATATATATAATATATATATAATATAATATATATATATATAATATATAATATATAATATATATATAATTAAAATAAATTTTAATATATATAATATAATATATATATATATATATATATATATATAAAATATTATATATATAATATATTATATATAAATATATATAATATATATATATAATATATATATATATATAGCCCATATATATACAAAAATCGGGATATTATATATATATATATATAATAATAATATATATATAAATATATATATATTAATAATATTATAATATATATATATATATATTATATTATATATATATATAATAGTAATATATATTCTCTAGCCAGGCATATTTTCAAGAGTTTTTCTGAAATGAAGCACGTTCCAAATATTTTCGTTAAATAGTAACTGAAATGAAAGGAAAATAGAGCGAAATCAATCTGCTACTAAAAATTGCAGAAAAACGAAATTACGTTTTAAATTCCCGAATGAATATTGAATGAGAAATTGCTGAAAGAGTCAGCACAGATTCGAGAGAGCGGATATTTCTGATTATTATGCCGAATAAATGATGACGAGTGACGCCAACAGGTACAGATAAGTATTATATTTTAATTTATTTTATTATTTAATTTATTATTATTATTTATTTATTATCTTATTTATTATTATTATTATTAATTATTATATAATTAATTATATTATTTTATCAATTATTATTATTATTATTAATTATTATATTATTATTATTATTTATTATTATTATTATTATTATTAATTATTATTATTATTATTATTATTATTAATTATTCGTTACATTATTAATATTCACTAACTATTGTAAATGATCAATTGTATGCATATATGGATATAATTAGACAATGTAATCTAATTATCAACTATTAAACAAAAAAAATTTTTTGTCTTTGCTTGAAAAAAAAAAAAGTTAAAAAGATTTTCCTAATGCTTCAATGTGGAATACAAAAGAAAATATAATATTATTCCCTTCAACCTTTGGCGCTTGTATACCGTTCACATTCGCTGTTCAAAACTGATCTATTTGCCTTCAGAGAAAATTTAAATATTGTTTTTAATACAACGACAAATTTTTATGTGGCTGCAACGTCTGTTAACTTTAGATTACGAAATAAATACAGAGAAGTAAGTTCCAAAGTACAATATAGTACTATTATTCTAGATTCTTCTATGTAAGCTGTTTCGAACGTCAGGTTGGCATAAAACACGTTTTTTTTAAAAAGCCCAACCCACCCCGGGTTTTTTGTCCTTTTGTCCATAAAAAAAAACGAAATAAAACTCTCAGGTAAAATTGGGCAAAATGGCAATATATCGGGCTAAAATCTAACCAGAATCTTGACAATGTAACGTATATGCCTTTTATTATATTATATGATAATATAAAGCGGCAATCGACCCAGCCCGTACATACATTATATATATATATTATATTATAATATATATATATATATAATATATATATATTATAATATATATTATAATTATATAAATCATATATATATATATACTAATATAAATATAATATATATATATATATATATATAAATATATATATAAGTATAATAAATATAATATATAATATAAATATATAATTATTTATATATAATAATAATATTACATATATATATATATATAATATATATATATAATAATATATAATATATATTATATATATATATAAAATATATATATATATAATATATATATATTATATTATATATATTATACTATGTATAGTTTAAAGTGGATCGGCAAAATGTTTGTAATTATTAATTAAGGTTTCTTTTTGGTGACCAAATTTGTTGCCACTAGTGCATTAAAATTGAAGGCATTTCATTTTTAAGTTGTTGTTTATGTGCACTTGTCAATGTGTTCAGCAATTTAGCAAAGGTCATGTCCACCAAGTGTGGGTTCGAAAGTAACACCTGTCACCTAGTATAGTGGGTGTTTTTGAGTGTGGGATGTCTTGGCCAGAGCTTCAGCTTAGGGCTCTTTTTGCGACTGCCCTTTTGTCTGGAGTGAGCAATGTTACTCGCTTGATAAATTATAATAAAATAACAATAACAAAGACATTTTAACTAGTAACACTAGGATTAATATAGTTGAAATTAACAGATAAAAGAAATAAACATAAATATATTACTATCTATTCAATAATAGCCTTCAGTCTCAGTTGAATTTTATTCTTCACATTTTTACCTTTTTTTTTATAAAACCCAGATAAAACCCAGTGGTGGTTTTTTTTTATGTTTTTTCATGGTGTGGTTTTTATTGAGAAAAAACCATTGGGGACAACCCAGTTGTCCCAAATCGTGCTAACGTCCTGACTCAGTGGAGATTGCGTTGTATTCAGCACAGATACATCAAAGTTTGCAAATATCAGGCAGGACGCATTTGTATGCTCTCTGTAATTTATGTAAGCCAACGAGCAAAAAAACAGACCTGGTGAATCCATCAGGGGGGGTGCCCTAAAAGTGCGAGCCTAAAGTATAGTTTGTAATGCTGTTGGGGACCAAGACAACAATGGGCCACCTCATTTAACCCGTGACCTTTGAAAAAAAAACTCTAGAAGGTAAATATATATATATATATATAAATATATAATATAATATATATAAAATATATATATATATTATATATAATATTATATAATATATATATATATATTATATAATCAATATAATATATATATATTATATATATAATAAATATATAAAAATATTATAATATAGGTTTTGTTATTCTGAATCTTGATAGCTATGGAATTTTTAAGTGAAAGTTTGAATTTATGTAATATATTTTTTAATAACAGTGAGTAAATATATATTAAATTGTTAAATATTTTTCTTCGCGTTGGTACATGGGGGGGGGGGGAATATAGGGCCATCAAATTCAAAATTACACGAAATTGAAGAGGGTCAACTGATCACTCCAGCAATTACTTCTTCTGTTTGGTGGACCCGTCCAAGCGTCGAGGTGGCAAAAATGCTCATCCTATTAAGACAGCCATCTTCAGAAAAAAGCAGCAAAGTCAGAAGACATGAGTCGTTGATTCTGAAATAGTGTAGCGAAGGAGAGAAGCCCATATTTTTCCCAACCAAGAAGACATCAATGACCTGATCAGAGATCTTGGTCTCACAAAGCAAAGTCTAGTGCCGAGCTTTTAACGTCTAGACTCAAACAATGGAATTTGTTACATAAAAGTGTGAAAAGCTTGCAAGTACAAGAATAATTACAATCCACTGACTTTTCAACTTTTTCACCCACTTAAGAATGGACTTCTGCTTTTGATACAAAGTGCAAGTTTGTTTGAACAGCGCTTGAAAATTGATGATCAAACAACTGTTGCGAGTGGCGCGCATCTTCCATTGAATAGCTCAATTAGCGAGAATCTCAAAACGTGACTAATTCACAATCGGAGCATGTGTATCCATCTTCCCTTGGCTCACTTGCGCAATTCAAAATGACACAGAGCGTGAAAACCAGTTTAAAGGTCTCCTTGAAATATGAAGAACACAATTGGGCAAATTATCGGAGAATTTCAAAAAGTCCTTCCTGATATGTGTACATCCAGGGCGGAATTGCCAAAAATATATCCATTTACCTTTTGTCTCTGGGTAAGAGACAGGGCCTCCCGCAGGAAACATTCCAAAGGCGGATTGGCCCATCGGGTACATGAGCCTACAGTGAGGGAGGAACATATGTCAACACTAGCGAAGCCTCTGCTGGACCCCAGAAAATATTTGTTTCCATCCACTAGACATATAAATTAGGCACCATTATTAATACAATGATTTGTTCACAAAGCTCATAGATATATCGATCTATTCAGCATTCATACTACATAGCAAGGCTACTTTCTCTAAGCTTCACCCGAAGCGCAAAAGATCAAAGCCGTAGTGTTCTTACGAGATCCGGACCAGAAATAACAAAGATCATAAAAGTGGTAAGAATTCCCCCGAAGAAGCATCAAATACACAAAAAGCAAGCTTGGAACAGACTTTGTATGCAACGAGTTTTTGAATGCTTCTGTGAATCACATCAAGACGAAAACATAAGGAGCTAATGTGAGACCGTTAAGTCAGTGAACTTGCGGAGAAAATGAAAGTGCAGGAATGTCTCTCTCAAAGTCCATATTCCTTTGATGACCAATACTGCTCATAACATAAAGAGCAAGAATACATCTGGTATCGTACTCAGAGGTACAGATTGATAGCGATTACATCCAGATAATTTACTGGACTTTGAACAGTGCACAGACCAACAATGTGGATATAACGACACGATGATTGAGAAGAAGAACTAATATTTTATGGTTTCATCCCCGAAGTACAACTTAAACGAAGAGCGTAATAACAAAGGAAAAACTTCTTCATCGTATATTTTAAGGTCCTCTTTGTAATAACAACAACGATAATCAATATGGTCTACTGAGTTACATGTCACGGAGTTATTTTATTCACTTTGTGAAATGAGTAAATGTATTATCTTACAACTTCAATATTTAATATCGAAATTGTAATTTGTGAAGATATCATTAATCTCCTATCAAAACAAAATCAAAGTTTGGAAGAAATATTCAGCTAATTACTCATACATCTACACGTTAATAAAATTATAAGAAATTAAACAGTGTGTTACTGGCAAAGACAACAAAAATGCTTTATAAATTGGTTATTAATCGCTTTTATAACAAATTATTTTTAACATAAATAACACAGTATATTTTTTGAACTGAGAAAGGGCACTAATTGCTTGCATATATAGATTACAAAGGTGAAAGTTCCACGAATAGATGATCCCTATTGTAGTATATGAATTATAATTGTTGTAAATATATATAATTATATATATAATATATATACTATATACATATATATTAATATTATAATATATATGATATATATATGATTATAATAGTATAATCATATATAATTATCATATATTAATTATACTATAATATAAAGATTATATATTAGAGATATATTAATTAATATATAATATACACTTATATAATATATATATATATATATATATACTGACTGTATTATATTTAAATTCACATCATTTTTTACCATCCAATATAATATTATTATTAATATGCATATATATATATAATATATATATTA